>JAQFYT010001994.1:0-14223 GCA_034694925.1 Ceratophysella denticulata | reverse complement strand
AAGAAGCTGACCCCGACGCCGAAGATGCCGTCCCCTACGCAAGACTTTGGGTTAGCATTGTCACCGGATCTGAAGAAGCTGACCCCGACGCCGAAGATGCCGTCCCCTACGCAAGACTTTGGGTTAGCATTGTCACCGGATCTGAAGAAACTGACCCCGACGCCGATGACCTTCAACATCAAGCTGGATCAAGACTACATGCCGTTGGTGGCGAAGACATATCGCAGAAAACGGAAAAAGACTCATCTTCAGCAGATTGAACCATTAGTGATTCGTAATGACAATGAGCCATATTACTATGGCCTCAAGTTATCGTGGTGGGATAAGGCTCAGCTTTTGTATTTTTGTTTACAAGAAAGTGTTCACATATTTTAATTTTACATCTATATCTGTGATATACTAGACCATACATGATATTTTAATTTTACATCTCGATCTGTGATATAGACCATACATGATATTTTAATTTTACATCTCGATCTGTGATATATTGTACAAATTATAAATGAAGTGCAAAGTGAAGTGAATAAACCCATTGGAACATTTAATTTGTAATTTCAAATATGCTGGTTGTGTTTGCGAGTGAGTTTGATTTATTATACTTGTATTTTGTCTTATTCTAGTTTAAACGGCATTATACATACTATTGTACGCTTGGCTACTTTAGGTTCTGAAATGTCAGGTTATTAAGTAAAAAAAAACAGCATTGGCCCTCACTTTACAGACTCATAACCTTAGATCGCCGCATATAAAACCTAACCAAAGCTATTATCATCCTTCAATCAAGATTTGCATGGAATATTTCATTTATAAATTTTCTGTATATAGATTTGGAGATAGAAATTAGGTTTTGGATAAATTGGCTGGAAAATAGTTTCGATTTTGTTATACAATAGGTAGTCTGACTGAAACTACATACGATTGTAGTGCATAATTTGCACATTTGCACGACATTGTAAAATATTGATATTCCATAAGATGTAGGCATGAATCTATTTCAAGTTACACGTTATACGGTTTTGTTTTTCATGTTTATGCCTCTGAATTCAAATGTAAGGCAGTCGACGTTCATAATATTTCTCACTTCGTTCTCTGCACTTGGAGTGGAAGGTTGTTTTGCTTGTGTTCGTCTGTTGTCTGTCTGTAGTTTCGTGCATCATTTGACCCTTGACATTGACATTTGACATTGGCTGTGTTTTCGTCGTCGGTGACCTGTCCCCTGTCACCCGTGAGTCATGGGCGGCGGTTGGAAGCGAGGCGGGGAGTCGACTCGGAAGAGTAAGAAACGGGCAAGGGACGAAGATGACTACGTCCCTGACGATGACCTCGATAATGAAGATGAAACGTCTAACCAGGGTATTAAATTAATCATAGTACATATCAATATATGCATTACATTTGGTTGTTTTACGTACGACACGCTAAATTCTGTCGTTTTTGTCATAGGTAAGTCGTAAGATGGTATGTCATATTTTGACAATTGACATTTGATATGCAACTTGTCACTTGACTTTTAGAATATGTGCCTGGAGCCGCCTCACGAGATGCTGACAATGAGGTGACCGAAGTCGTAGTGGACGAATATGGAGCTAAGGATTACCGGTCGGAAATGACCCTAAAGCCTGATCATGCCTCTCGCCCAATTTGGATTGTAAAAACATATTTTTACTCTTATATTTGACACTATAACATTGGTCATTTGCCTAATCTGTGATGATTCTGTCTGACATATGACATAGCTTCCCAATGGTCACATATTTCTTGAAGCCTTCTCACCAGTTTACAAGCACGCTCATGATTTCCTCATTGCAATTTCTGATCCGGTCTGTCGACCACAGCATATTCATGAAGTGAGTCGTGGGTCATTCAATTAACGTAATTAGGTTAATTACGGAACCATCAACGTTGCATAACTATTGTTATGTATTATTATTTCAGTACAAGTTGACCTCGTACTCACTCTACGCTGCTGTGAGTGTTGGTCTCCAAACTGAAGACATTATTGAATACCTCACACGGCTGAGTAAGACGTCTATCCCGGCTGGGATTGTTCAGTTTATTAAACTTTGTACAGTTTCATATGGAAAAGTCAAATTAGTCCTCAAACAGAACCGTTATTACATTGAATCCGCTCATGCTGACGTTCTTCAGAAGCTACTGAAAGATCATGTTATTCAAGAGTGTCGACTTCGTCGAACAGAAGAAACAGTACTAGAAGAAAGTAGTATCACTAAACCTACTGGCCCAACTGTAGCTGGACTTGGAAATCGGAACGATCAGGCCCTGCCACTCTCACAAGAGTCAAATGGACATTCGAATGAAAACGGAGCTGAGGGTGGTGGTGGAGATAAAGATGCTGTCCCAACGGATATTGCTTCTTTCTACTCAAAAATTGATGCTGAGGAAGAAGAAGAAGAGAAAGTTGTGTCTTTTGAAGTGAATCAATCTAAAATTGAAGAACTTCAGAAACGTTGTATTGTTCTAGAGTATCCGCTATTGGCTGAGTATGATTTTCGGAATGATACGAGAAATCCGGATATCAAGTAAGTTAATTTTATAATGTCAATGACCAGAATTTGTACATCTGACATCAGTAAATTATATTTTCTTGTTTGTTTGACTGTTTGCAGCATTGACCTGAAGCCTTCCGCTATTCTTCGACCCTATCAAGAGAAAAGTTTGAGAAAAATGTTTGGTAACGGTCGAGCTCGATCTGGGGTCATTGTTTTGCCCTGCGGTAAGTTTGTAATCTGATATTTTGATGTTTTACCTGTAAAATCCTGAGTTTTTAACATTTTGCTGTTCAAAATTAACAGGTGCTGGGAAAAGTTTGACTGGAGTGACGGCTGCTTGCACTGTACGGAAACGTGTCATTGTTCTATGTAACTCTGGTGTTTCTGTTGAACAGTGGAAGGATCAGTTCAAGCTTTGGAGCACAGGTACATACATATGACATTTGAACTATTTAGGTCAACTTTCGGTACAATTGTACGTTACGCTTTATACTAACCTAACCTTGACCTTTCTTTAGCTGACGATTCCATGGTCTGTCGCTTCACGTCGGATGCCAAGGATAAACCAATGGGTTGTAGCATTCTGGTGACGACGTATTCCATGATTACACATACTCAGAAACGGTCATGGGAAGCAGATCAGACTATGAAATGGCTCCAGGATCAAGAATGGGGCTTGATGCTCTTGGATGGTAAGTTAAGTTTGGGTATATTTTTCCAAATAACATTTTTGTAAGGATAGAATTTAAGATATTAATTAAACTTTGATTCCCATAGAGGTGCACAGTATTCCGGCAAAAATGTTCCGTCGAGTTTTGACCATTGTTCAGGCTCATTGTAAATTAGGACTCACAGCAACTTTGGTTCGTGAAGATGACAAAATTGCTGACTTGAATTTCCTTATTGGACCCAAGGTACTGTATTTGCTACATATGTAAACATTAAGCTATTTAAGACGTTCTATGAAATAATTAGTTTTATTTTTTCGTAATTTCCAGCTTTATGAAGCCAATTGGCTTGAATTGGAGAAAGCTGGCTACATTGCCAAAGTCCAATGTGCAGAAGTATGGTGTCCAATGATTCCAGAATTCTATCGAGAGTATTTGAATTCAAAAATTTCTAAGAAAGTGCTCCTCTGCGTCATGAATCCAAATAAATTCCGTGCCTGTCAATTCCTCATACGCTACCATGAACGTCGACAAGACAAAATCATTGTTTTCTCTGACAATGTCTTTGCTCTGAAGCATTATGCTCATCGTATGGGAAAACCTTTCATTTATGGACCCACGAGTCAATCCGAGCGTCTTCAAATTATTCAGAATTTCAAATATAACAACAAAGTCAATACAGTATTTGTGTCCAAAGTGGCGGACACATCTTTTGATTTACCTGAAGCCAATGTTTTGATTCAAATCAGTTCTCATGGTGGGTCACGTCGACAGGAAGCACAGCGAATGGGTCGAATTCTTCGGGCAAAGAAGGGTAAGCGAAGTAGTATCAAAATTCGTTGCAAAGTGCATTGGATTGGTGTTTAATTTTTGGGTTTATTTGTTATTGACAGGTGCCTTGGCAGAAGAATACAATGCATTTTTCTACACTCTTGTGTCACAAGATACAATGGAAATGGGGTATTCTCGGAAACGACAACGGTTCCTTGTCAATCAAGGCTATTCTTACAAAGTCATCATTAATTTGCCAGGAATGGAAAAGGTAAGGTTACGTTAAAGGTCATGGAATTTGAATATTTGTTCGATTTATCGAATGGAGATCGCGAAAATAGGTTAGGTTAGGTTGAGATGGATTAAAAATTCGTTTCAAAATCCGTAATAGTATTTCCCTTTTGCTAAAACCTGAAAATTCTGTAAAAACTTGGCAATCGGCAAAGCCAAGCCCTGTGAAATCCCTATTCATTCAAATTCCATAATTTTCCAGCGTGCAAAATACCCGCCATACCCCGTGGGACCCTGTGCCGCTCAACGTTTCCGCAAAATTGCATGTCCATCATCATCCCCAATCCTTGAACGCCTAAGAAACTCGCAAGTGCTCCGGTCTGTCCGCATCAGCAATTCGAGGTTTCTATTCTTTCGTTGATTTATTTTATTGGTTTTGAAATTGAACTTTGCGATTCACAATCGGATTTACTGTTTAACCTCCATTGCGAATTGTAAATAGCAGAGTTTGACCATGTTTGACCCATTAACACTACGAAACACCATGTTTGACCCATTAACACTACGAAACACGTTATTTAAAGAATTATATTACCCGTAAGAAAAAAGAGCGAATTCGCATTTTCTAACATTTTTTAAATAATTTTCTAATTTCCAGGAAGACTTATTTTACAAAACGAAGGAGGAACAAGGTGGATTATTACAGCAAATCCTGGCAGCCAGTGATTTTGATGCGGAAGAAGAAAAGGCACCCGGTGATCGAGCCGCTGGGAGTGCTTTTGGAAGAAAAAATGCATCCCTAGCTTCCATTTCAGGAGCTGATGATTCTGTCTATCGTGAGTTCAGAAAGACAGCCGGTGGTGGTGCAACTCATCCATTATTCAAAAAATTACGGAACAAATAACGTAGAATACTCCCACTTTTATACGGATCAAAGATCAAATCAAATCAATTATGTTTCACCAATCGAAACAGTAACCAGTAAGTTATTATATCCAGTTTCTACATATATAAATTTTGTATTAAGAAATTAACGTATGAATTAAATGGTACTGACTAGACTGGCATAGATATACTGTAGGTTGTTTGACCTTTCCTCCAAATTCGAATAAATCAAGAACCATCCATCCATGACCTTTGAATCTCTCAGATTTATTTGCGAGCAGTTTTAGCTAAATACAAGGTTACAGATTAGCATGTTTGTCACTCACGGGTTCATTGTTCATGGTCACGGTCTACATAATCATAAAATCGATGCTGTAAAAGTAGTACAACGTAAAGGCATGCAGAAAGTTCTAGTTAAATCTAAATTATGTATAAATAGGATACATAGTTATGATTTTAAGCATAAGCACGTTCACAGGCCAGCCTGGGAGCATAATTAATTAGTTATTTAATTAGATTTTTTCGCTGCCACTGCTGGAACTGGAGGTTGGAAGTAGAAACTGGATTTCTTTGTAGTCGGCGGTGGAGTAGCCTCGTAGGTTGAGCACAAATGAACCCCACTTTTAATACAAATACATCTGTAATTCCGTTGTTGAGGACGGGGTGAGAATTTCTCACCAACCTTGCAGGCTGAGGCGTTGCGAATTACTGATTGTGAGATACAAAAAAAATTCATTAGTAAAAATTCGTAATTTCTGTAGGTACACAGGTTTAAATTTTATACAAACCATCATCTCGAACTTTGTAGGCGTATTCACTCGGTGATTGGGTTGTAGTTGTAATTCCAGCATTGCTGAGACGAACTGTTTCTAGTAAGCAGGAAGTTAAAAGTAGGAAAATAACTAAGCGATTATGACCAATATTTAACATTCTGAAATAATTCGGTATTTCGAGAAACGCTGCGTTTTCTATGCTGGCTGTCCAAATCGTGATTGTCTCCGACGAAGCTGGAGCTATGAATGAAGCCTTCGATGGACCATCAGACCATCAAACTAACGGTTCCTGGTGTAAAAATTAACCGACATGAGTCAGATTTAGGTTAGTTAATAAAGTAATATTATTCCCTGGCATGCTGAAGCTTCGAAGCTTCGCTGGAGGTCTATTAGTTGATGAATATGCATTATGGGTAAACCTTTACTGGACCTGATACTGGTTAGCATTAGCGTAATTTCCATATGTATTCCTAGCGCTATTTCTGTAACATGAAAAATACCTTGTCTGTCTAGTTAACGCGTCATTTGAAAACAAACAAATATGCGTTCTGTGACGAATGAGCGAGGAATGCTTTGAATAGTTTAAAATTACATGTCCAATGTCCAACTCAATTAATTGTAAACGGTCCAACGGGGAGTTTTAATAACATTTTTGATACCAACCAGCAAATATTCATAAATTTCAACAAATTATTTTATTTTTAATGATCCTCGAATCCAGGCATAGGGAAATTGGTAGCAAACTTCTCAACTCTCAGACGGAGTTCGTTCATTTTAGCAATAGTGTCAGCATCCTTAGCCAAAAATTCTTTGTAATCCTTCAACTTGTCTGTCTTGGACTTCACATCAGCTGCAATCTTCACGGCATCATCAATCAGGTCAACCACAGTGGCGAAGTCTTTTTCCTCGAAACCTCGAGAGGTCAGGGCTGGGGCACCTAGGATGTGACATAAAATTACGAATTAACATAGCTGCAAAAATTAAACAGCACCAAAAATATAAATTTTAAATCTTACTGACCAAGTCGCAGACCGCTAGGACTAAGGGCACTCTTATCTCCTGGGCAAGTATTCTTATTGGCCGTGATATTAACTTTGTTACACACTTCCTCAACGCGAGCACCGTCCAATTTCTACAAAAATGTGACCGAATATTAGCGATATTTTCTGAATTAAACAAAGGTATCTAAGTTATCATACCTTGGAGCGAAGGTCAACAAGGACCAGATGATTGTCAGTTCCGCCGGACACCAAGCTATACCCCAATTCGTTCAATCTCTTGGCCATGGCTTTGGCATTCTTCAAAACTTGTTCTTGATAAGCTCGGAAATGTGGCTCAGTTGCCTGAAATTGATTAAAATAACGAAATTTTAGTTGAAACGTGGATTGCTTTAACCCTTTCCAGCCCGTGCCCGCATATATGCGTGATCCGGCAGATGTGGTCACGAGGTTGGGTAAAAATGAATTGTGAAGGTAATAGGTGACAGAATACGATGGTTTACTAGTGGGTCAAGATGTACCATTGGTGACGTTAGAGGTGTGAAATACATGAGAAACCTCGTCTCCGGAAATATGCGGGCACGGGCCAGTAGAGTAGGGGGTTAGGGCCGCATATGTGCGGCCAGGCCACGGGCTGTGAGGCACACTTCTCTCAAAGAACGCCGTGGCTGCAAAAGGTTAACGGTATTTCGAGTTAGATGACAATTAACCTACCTGTTTGAGAGCAACAGCAACTCCAGCAATGGCATGCATATGTGGACCACCTTGAAGTTGTGGGAAAACAGCAAAGTTGATCTTACTCTCCAAATCATATGGAATTTCCTTCCCAGTCTTGGGACACTTCCGGCTTCCCTTCCGGTAGAAAATGAGACCAGCCCGTACTCCGCGCAGAGTTTTGTGCGTCGTGGTGGTCACAACATCAGAGTACTCAAACGGTGATGGAATGACCTTAGCCGCAACTAAACCACTGATATGTGCCATATCCGACAACAGCATGGCCCCTACATCATCACAAATTGCACGGAATCGTGGATAATCCAAGAGTCGGCTGTAGGCAGATGTCCCAGCAATAATGACCTTGGGTCGGAATAACTTGGCATTCTCGTGAAGAGTGTCATAGTCAATGGTTCCTGAATGCACAATAAATTGTAATTATCCAAAATTTAAGACAGTCTTTAGGTCAAACATTGGTAATTCAAGCATTCTTACCGGTCTCGAGGTTCAGACGGTAAGGCATGGATTCAAAGTAAACAGACGTGGCCGAGATTCTCTTGGCATCAGTCATGAATCCGTGAGTCAAACTATTTTGTAAAAAAGTGCAAAATGCAATATAAAATTAAGAAATTCAGTAAATTTTATAAAAATTCTGTACAATTTTGACATACTGTCCACCGTGCGGCAAGTCCAAACCCATGATTCTGTCATGAGGATTCATCATGGCGGTATAAGCCTCGAAATTAGCCGGAGATCCGGAATAGGGTTGAACATTGCAACCCCATTGAGCAGGGTCCAATCCGAAGGCTTCCAAGGCACGTTTCTGTGTCAGAATTTCCAATTTATCCACGACCTCAGTTCCACCATAGTATCTGGAGCCAGGGTACCCCTCTGCATACTTGTTATTGAAACAGGACCCCATCACTTCCAGACACGCACGGCTCGCAAAATTCTAAATATTCCATATTACAATCATAATTGTAAATCTATTAATCAAGCAATTCAGTCGAATTTACGGTGGCCCCGGTTGACATACTTCTGAGGCAATAAGTTCAAGTCCAGCCAATTGACGCTTCTTCTCCTCTCGAACCAAGTCAAAGATTTCAGGGTCATCTTGAGCCAGGGTTTCGTTTCCGGTCCACTTGGTCGCCATTTTGGATAGTGTACGGTACTGGAACACGCTTCGTGAACTCTGGAATAAAAAAAAATCCAATAATTAAACAGCTAATTTCACATTCACTGTAAAAGGCATGATGCACATTATCTAGCTGGCAAGAAAACAATATTTTGAGATTTCGACGCCTAACGAACAGTCTACTATACACTTACAACAATAGCGGAAATGGCACGTTTCATAAGTCGAACGACCAAGAGTGTGAACCTAATTTTGCCTAATTCCACCGAATGACGCCAAATTTACTAAAATAACCGGTACATCCTATTCTCTAACTGGTTGCCTTTACTTCTCTAATTTGAAAACTCCACTCCACCACCGTCGTGTCAAGAGATCATACAATTCATTCGTTTACTTAATTTAGTGCGATTTCTGGCAGTTGTACATACGCTACGCCAAAGAATTTCTTTAATTACATCATAACTTATAACTGCTGTATTTGGAAAACATTTCGGTACCTGCCTACGCAGGGATATTATTGCAGTGTTCGGTAGACATAAACGCTGTCCCTGTCCTTCGCTCACGTATGAGCAAATTGGACAGGAATAATTCAGATTCCAAATTCGAATCGAATTAACTAATGGTCGCTAGTTTTAATATTGTAAATATTTCATACGAGTTGTATAATATAAGCGATATAATTAGGTATACCAATCAGATTAATGCGTATTTTGCCGTATCTACTATATAATTTGGAGTGTCGGTCTGTCCGTCCGTTTGTGTTCGCTTATCTCGACGGGGGGTAGGAGTACGAAAAAGTTTGATACGTCAAATTGTTCGTCTGAGTCCCGCGCAGCTAATAAGACATTTACGGTCCAAATATCTTAACCCCCTACCCCCCATTGGCCAAAAACTGAAAATGACCAAAAAATATATATCTCGTGTGACACATCAAAAGCTTTGGATTCGCGTGGGGAATCCAACGTATTCTTCATCGAAATATTTTGACCCCATACCCCCCATGTGACCCAAAAACTGAAAATGGCCAAAATATTAATAATTCGTGTGAAGCATCAAAAGCTTTGGATTTGCTTGATGAATCTAATGCCGTATTGCTCATTAAGATATTTTGACCCCCTGACCCTAAAGTGACCTAAAAACCTCTAAAACAACCCCCTGACACATAAGTGACCGAAAAACTCCAAAATGACCCCTTGACCTATTAGTACCGAAAAACCACAAAAATGACTTCGCAGTTCACCCCGTCCGTAGGACGGGCTTCCAGCTAGTAAAACATATGAATGAGCTACGTACCTCAGGGTACCTACCTAATAGTATTTCAAATATCTGAATATCCAGGTACCTTATGCAAAATCATGTTGAGGATTGGGAATTTGAAATTTTGCTTACGTCTGATATTCAAAAACGGAATGGATTATTTTCAAATATTTAATCCTGCCGGAACTCACGCGTGTGGAATCTGAAATTGTGTTGATGCTACCTACATACACGTTCCTTACAGAAATTTTGTGTCGAAAATGATTAATAAATTCGGGTTAACTACAAGTTATTATCGTGGTAGACAATTTCCTGGGTAAAGCCCTGAGCCGGAATACGCTTTTAGCTTTATTTACCTGAAAGTGTTTGCCTTGCGTGGATTCAAATCAAACATGTTGAATAATGTTCTATATACCTAGATAATATTCATCTGTTTCAACGTTTAATTTTATTTCGCTATTTTTTTGACGCTGAGAACTATAGCTAGACCATCTGCTCCATAGCCTAGCCAGCTTAATAACGATATCAGCACTCTGTCAGGGAGGACAGATCAATAGCATCCAATTTTTAGCTGCGCGATAGTTCATGTTCATATGGCGGCGTCTGTTCATAGTGGCGACGACGGTTCGTACCGTACAAACTTAGCGACGAGAAACGAGAATTCATAGCGGCGGCGGTGATTCATAGCCGATATGCAGTTTGATTCGTATATTTCATGAGATTCAATTTGAGCGTATCTTATACTGGTGGATCTAAATCAAATCCAGATCTTGCCTGGCTTGTTTACTTTAATTTGTTCCACGACTCGTTTAACGGTTGAATTTTACTTCTTTGGGTATATGGCATTAAAATTACATTATATTTTGTAAACTCATCGGTTTATGGAACAGAAAAATATTTCACGATGTTGATCAAGCGTTATTCTATATTGTACAATATGACATCGGATTCTGATTCATATTCGGCGTTGAACTGTGCTGTTATTATAATAGTCCTTTATTTAATTTTACATACATTTTACTCACTTTTCCAAGTAATGAGGATATCCTTTCGCACTTTCGTGTTTACATTTTAAATAGATTAAGTCAACAAAGTGATTCCGCTCTTGAATACAATGGACTAGCTAAACGTTCCGTTTCTTAATCCGGAAGTTAACCATGCTAGTAACTACTGTTTGCATTACTAATGGCACGACAATTCATAGAATCCAATTATTCGTAGCGACATGGTGGTAAAAACCTAACAAAATTACGCAACAAAATATGACGTTTTCCCAGTATCTAATACAAATATCATTGCCAGTTCCCTGATTTTATTTGTACTTAAACAAAAAAGTTGAACCTTATTAATCCGCTTCATATATAATACATCCTTACCCAACAACAAAATAATTTAGTTACCAATATCGCAACAATCGAATAGAAGGTTACATTTAATGAACGGTGATGAATTATTCCAATAAATCAATACATAGCATTCCTGATCAAGAATAAGGCAAAAGGATTGACTTACGGATATGGGTAATTTTTGTACATTAAAAGCATATAATTTATCCCGTTTCATGCTTTTCCAACTAACATATATTTAGCTGGAAATGGATACATTCACGAACTTAAACTATTGCAACAATCAAGAAGTTTGGGACGCAATGGATCACAATCCAAAAACAAGCCAAACATTCGTACGAAGTCTTCAACTAAATCAGGTACCCATGTATTTACCAGATACACTGCAAACAAATTATTTCCGGAACAAAATTGTCAGTTTTGACGCTAAAACAAATCTTCTACATATGTATTTGCTACTTGAGCATGGAATTAGACTATTGAGTTAAACACTATTAACTTAACTTTATCTATAAACGCATTTACAGCCCAGGCTCTATCACCAACTACAGAACCAGTACCAGGAATAGCTGAAAGCGATGACGCCAATCCTAGATGCTCAAATCGAACAAAAGCCTTGAAGCCAAAGCTGACGAGTTTAAAATCAAAATTCCAAAACTGTGTCCCAGATGGCAAGTATGTTCAGATCAGTTTTATCTTACGAGCCGTTGCTGCAGTAATTTTGTCCTTTTCACTCACCCTGACTTACTGCAAGCTGACATTGGAATTAAGCTGGGCAATTGCAGCTATTGCATCATCTATTACCTCTGTAATTACCGGGTTTCTGGTTTCGATGTCAATCAAGTGCAGAGCAATCCTTCTGATTTGTATTCCTGAAGCATTTTCAAAAACGGGGCTAATTATTGGAACGACAATACTCTACTGGCTTGCTGCTAGTGGTCCAATTAATAACGTTATTCATAACTTGGGGGAGGTGACAGGAATGATTAGTTGCACGCAAGAATTAGTCCATATTCAGCAAGCTCAATTCAAAAACGCAATTCGTGATGCTAATGATGAAGCCGTAAGGGTACTTCTCCAGGCTGTGGGAAAAACGTTTTCAATTGGGTCTGGGATTACAAATGGGATTTCTACAGCCATTGACACTATCGCTGAATTTGATGAAAAAGTACAGAGAATTACCACGGAGGCACTGCTGAATGCTCAGGGTACTTGTAATACTGAGCTAACAGTTAGTTTTGATCAATGTTCGAGTCGGGTTAATGAAGCATATGACAAATGTAGGGGTGTCTTTGGCAGAAAAAGGCGTGATATTCAAGGTTTTTTTAATGGTATAAAGGAAGTCTTTGAAAAAGGAACAGATACGGTTACAAACGTAGTGTCCACAGGAGTCTGCAGTGTCGTGAATGCTGGTAAAATCTGTGATGCCATTAACTCTGTAGGCCTGTGCGACAAAATCTTTCGTAGCCTAGCAAATATTTCTGAGAAGTTGAAAGTTTCTAAGATCTTGAAAGATTTTCGAGACATGTTCAGTTTGAGCATTGAGCAAAAAAAGGATCAGCATGCTACCATAATATCTTCATTTAACATCAGCGCAATAAAGGGCAAGATTCAAGCTGATATTCAGGAAAAGGTTGAAAACGTAACTTTTATTCATAGCCTCATTCGGAATTTCGTACCACTAACTTTGATGTTTCTTATTTTCAAGGCCTGGAGATTCCATTCAAACTTTCTTAATCAAAAGTCCCTTCCAAATGACAGGGAAAATAGAGTTCAAATTATTCCTACCATTAAAATGTCTCTCATTTCCGTTATGGTTCCCCTCTTGACATTTGGTCCAATCCTGGCATTTGATTACGTTCTGGCTAAAGCTTTGCATATTTTGAGTCAGAACACTATAACGGAACATTTACAGTTACTGGGGGACTCAATTTTAATGCAAGGGTTGAGGGTGGTTTAATTATGCGACCTATTTTTAAACAACTTTTGCAAGAAATGGAACTGAAATCAAATTTTACATTTGAAACTTCAACGGGTAGTTGTATGCCGGATGCCCATGAGTCTTCCTCCATGGGAGCCCTGATTGGATTTGCAGTTATTATTGTTTTCATGGGTTTAATTAGCTTTGGTGGACAATACTTGTTGAAGTATCGGACTCGTGTGTGGAATTGGGTTTACCAAACGAACTAAAGTTATCTTGCTATGATATGAATTGCAGGAACTGTAATTATTCTATCCTTAGAATTAGTTCTATTATCTACCCTACGTAGTATTACATCAGAGCTGAAATACTATGTTTAATTTAAACTTAATATATTTATCTACATATTCTAAATTTCATGCATTGTAGAACAAGCCTATAATTCGAGAAAAGACAAAATATCATATGTGACTCTTTTCCGAGAAAAGTAGAATATTTTATTGATTTGTAACCATTCAGCAGTTGTATACTAAGTATGATGATGTTGCTGTAATTATTGTATTTTCTATCTAGAATTACTATAACTAAAAGTTCGAATCCTGAAGCCCTGGAGTAGTCCAAAGTCTAATTTGTGGAAATGATTGAATTTATATAATCGTTATTTTTACGGTTACACGGATGTGTAATTCATCCGTGTAACCGTAAAAATAACGATTATATAAATTTTACCGGATGGAAAAGGTTAAAATATTTTTTTGATTGAATTTATTTACTAAATATTCATTCGACTGGGATATGATTGCAGTAAAAGTATATATTTACGTTCAGATGGACTTGAACTACATATAATTTGCGATTATCGATTTTAAAGCTCAATAGGAGCGTGATTGTGTTATCAATCGCGACTTCAAACTAGGTGACAATCGCATGTTTCTTAGGCTGGAATGCACAATGACTTGATGATCTTGACCCTGTGGTCATAGTCAATAACCCTGAACCGCGGATCAAGAA
>JAQFYT010001993.1:0-14224 GCA_034694925.1 Ceratophysella denticulata | reverse complement strand
CATTCCATTTCCTATTGCAAAAGTCTTCTTTTTTATGGCATATTCTATTTTTTCATGGCATTGAAAAATGCCACCCATTATTTACGAATAATATTAAAGTATTGCTATTCTAGATGACTTGTACACGGGTCTCGATGAAAATAATTTGGTGGACTATACACAAGTATTGACGGGCTATGTTGGATCGGAGTCATTTCTCAGGAAAATCTGCTTTGTCGTCAGTGAAATTAAGAAGAAGAATCCTGGTGCTATTTATTGTAATTAATCAAACTAATAATACCTAATTAATTTATACAATATCGCAGCATGTTTTTTCATGTAATACAAATTATGTATTTTGTAGTATGTGACCCAGTCCTAGGGGACAATAAGGAATTCTACGTTCCAGAAACCTTAATTCCAATCTATCAAAAGGAAGTTCTTCCAATAGCCGATATCACGACGCCAAATACGTTTGAGCTCGAGTTAGTGTAATAAATGGTGAACTCCAAGATATCTATTTTGTATGTGAAATTATTCGATTCTTTATTTAAAATATTTTTCAGACTTTTGAGTGGCCGGAAAATTAAAACAGAGGCAGATGCCTTGGAAGGAATGAACGTACTTCATGAAATTGGCGTCTCAATCGTAGTACTAACTAGTCTTGACTCGGATGACCCTGATCTGGTCACTTATGTCTCATCCAGATTTCGTAAGCGATTTCTGTTATGAAATTTCTGATATTTTTGATCTAATGACTTAGATATTTTTTTTTAGCTAATTCGAAGCGCTCAGTCTGGAAACTAGTCTCGACCAAGCAGGTCGGAAGATTCACGGGAACAGGAGACTTATTTTCTGCACTCTTCCTGGGTCTCTATGCCCGTCATGGTGGTTCCGTGTCTGAAGCCCTCGAGAAAACTTCGGCGATTCTAGAAATCATTCTGGAACGAACATTGAAGAAAAGTTCTGGACCACTTCTGGAACTCCAGCTCGTCCAGAGCCTCGATGTCATTCTCAACCCAGTTGTGGTACGCAGAGCTGTCCAGATCCAGCTACTCTGAAGCTAAAACCATGCACATCCAGGACAATGACAATATCTAATCGAAAACATACCGTAGTCCATATCGCGACAATAATTTAGTCAATATCACAGTCTTCATTTTACAGGAAATCTTAATTTACATAAGTAGCATTGGGATTTGTGAACCAACCCGAGTTGTGAATTGTGATTTGTGATGTGATCATATATCAAAATCCACGTAATAAAAATTTACTGCTAGAAATACGAATATTTTCAATTTTTTCGTTTCCATAGAATCGTGTTGATGTAAGAGAGCTAGCTAATTGTTCTGCCTAAATGCATGGATTGCATATTAGACAATTACCTAGCTCTAGAGCCAATTTAACGAAACCATAGAAACGGATTGAACCGGTTTCTGCGGTGCTTGTTGACATCCGGGAGGGCTATATAAGGAAGAGCTCCGATGGAAAGGAGCTCAGTTCTTCTTTGACCGTCGTCGAGTCAGCATCTATTTTACGAAGACATTTTTTTGCTCTCCCAGTTTGTCCACTCCACAAGCTCTCACCATGTCTTGCGGCCGAAGCAACAACTGCTGCCCTCCCATGTGTCCACCACCTTGCTGTCCTCCTGCCTGTTGTCCAGTAAGTGACCTTCATCTTATACCAGTGCAGCGATCACCCTTGCGTTGAAGCGCGGCTGACCTTTGGGATTTTCGAGCGTTAGCACCGCTGACCTTTTCCAATTTTTGCTCTCCGCGCTGACCTTTTGCGACCACTGCCACAAAACTAACCAATGGCTTTCTTTTTCTTCTATTCCAGCCAATCATCATCAAGACTAAGACGCAGAACCAACAAGGTCAATGCTGCGTCTTCCAGTTGCCTCCGGTCAACATTGTCTGTGGTAAGTTCCTTATGATGAAATGATTCTGGATAGAGGATGAAGGTCAATGACCGAAGGTCAACCGTGTCTAATGACTGCTTTTCGTCTTTTCTCTTTCCAGAAATCCCACCGCCACCGAAGAACAAGAACCCACCGAAGGTGTGCTGCATTCCCGTGGTCTGCTGTGAGGATGACGGGGATCAAGGCTGTCCCCAGCCATGCCCACCCCCGGGCTGCTGT
The DNA here is from genome assembly GCA_034694925.1 of Ceratophysella denticulata. Taxonomy (NCBI): domain Eukaryota; kingdom Metazoa; phylum Arthropoda; class Collembola; order Poduromorpha; family Hypogastruridae; genus Ceratophysella; species Ceratophysella denticulata. Next base: position 12,105 of record JAQFYT010001993.1, on the reverse strand, counting down.
ATTCCGATGGACTTTTGCTGCCCTCAACGCGGAGGCGGCGGTGGAGGCTGCGGAAAGCGCTACTAAAGCCCTCATCGACCTCAAAGAAAAGCCAACAGGTCCCAATGGACCCCTCGCATTACGTCAACAAAACAAAATTGTACAATGAATGTAACTATGTAATAATTATTCCTACTCTAAATTATTACGATATGGACCCAAATTAAAATCGTGCAAATTCTGCACAAAAAAAACTCTCGGTCTTCAGTGTGTTCGGTGTGTCTACTCATTGGCATCGATAGCTTGCGAGCGTTCGCGTCACGGCATGACATGCGTTCGGCACAGCGCGCAAAAGATACAGTCGGTCGACACATCATGAATCGTTTCGTGAGCGCTGCGCGCGCATGACTCTGCTGCCATGCATGCTCGACTGCTGCGGTCGCGTCGCTGCATGGCGCTCGCTGAATATTGGTTAGGTGATGTCGCGGTTTCGTGAACGTCGTTGCACGGGAAGAGCGACCGACACACAGCAGCGACAAGGCCTTGCGTGAAGTCCATGTTGCGCCGATGGTTCCGATCAGTGCCACATAGATAGGTCATGCCGGTTAGCTTCGGAAGAAATATCTCATCCAATTTAGGACACGGCATTGTCACTTCGGAAGAAGTGTCAAAGACACGGCATGGGATTTTCAATTCATAATTCAACTTAGGTAGAATACGGCAACAATTCGAAGCACAGCACAACGACATGTCCGGAACGCATTATTGAAATCTAATGTAATTACACATCGCAACATTCTCTAAATACATTTATTTCCCATACACTGCAGTAGTAATTCTAAAATTCTAAATCAAAACATCAAAATAGGGCTCATGACCGCTAACAAATTCTACATATACCGATGACATACCTCATCGTACCATGGCTATCGACACCCACCATTGTAGATCAAGAGCACCATGTTTCGGAAGTAGCACTAAGTACATCAGACGTCTCTACATAAATACGAATTACCAAGTATCACATGAGCTAAATAAAACTGTTTTGCCACTCGTTAAATTGTACTATATAATGTAATCTGTCGTTCTGTTATGACAACTGAGTGAATATCTTTCTGGCTTGGCTACGAAGGCTATTTTGTCCAATCCGTCCAATCCAATCCAATTCACTGATCAGCATTCTTTGATGGCAATGAGACGATTGGCAATGTCAAATGAGTTCCCGTCCGGCTGGACAGAAAATACATGCCCCGACGCAATCTCGGTCACACGAAGAAACCCAAATTCATCCACACCCGAGAGTTTACAGGTCACAAACTTCCCCTCCGACAATTCAATGTTCACTTCGTCCTCCGTATTGTGAATCCAGTTCTGAACATAAAGTTCCAGAAGAGAGTCCAGTGGCCCAGTCTCGGCTGAGTCCAGTAACAGTTCCAATTCAGTCACCGCTTTGGCCACGAAGGCCTCACATGTGAGAAGGTTGGGTTTTTCTCCTTTCTTGGCGGCCGCCGCGGAGAGTTCAGAGTTGAGATTGACTGTGGGATAAGAATTGGCTACGTTGACCCCGATCCCGATATTGACGACACAGAGCTTTCCCTCAAGCCTGGATTCCACAAGAACTCCACCAATTTTCTGCTCGTTTAGGTAAATGTCATTCGGCCATTTTACTCTGAGATTCAGTTCCTGAAATGTCGGGTCACGATGAATTCAAAGCGATTGAACGAATAGAACGATTTTAGACTATTGAACTCGTTACCTTGTGTGACGGTACGGCCAGAATGACGGACAGAGCAGCGACATGTTGGACGAGAGTTAATCTTCGGCCGAGGCCCGATTCTAAACTCAAGTTTAATTGAATTCCGTAACAGGCACATCCTTCTGGACTCAACCATACATTTCTTCCACGACCTACGAAGTGCAGAAACTGTAGTAGCACAGAAGCTATACCAGCTCAGCGGTCAGAATCGCACGAATTTCGCGAAATAATTGGAAACTTTACCTCGTCCTGCTGTTTGCTGCCGGCCAATTACAACTAACCCATGTTTCAGAGGATGTCCAGTCAGAACATTCATAACCGAAGTTATTACATCTGTACAAATTACTAAACGCCCTAATTCCCGTGTCTTCAAATTCTGAAATTCATATATCGAGCGATATAATTTAAGCCTAAAAGGTAGTTTCGACTTTCGACGGTAATTTCAGACTCTATTCCAACCTCAAAGAAATCCAATGTGGAGAATTTGGGTGGACATTCCAAGGAATGGATTGGTAGTCGCTGATGACTCGGCGTAGAGCCTTTCTCACCACGCGGAATGAATTCAAGCGTTAATTCTGGCTGTTGTACTGTTGCAGGAAGTCCGGTTAAAAATTCAAGAATTTTCTAGAAATTCCAATATTAATGATTTAGAGATTTTCTCCGAATGCGTTTTAAACATAGAAATTCTTATTACATTACGCTGAATCTGACCTTGTGATCTCCAAGAAGATATCCAGCACTGTATTCCGGAGTTTTAATCCGGGTACAGTCCATACCAAGGTTTTGGCTGAGAAGCACAGAGAGCAGAGCAACGGAACTCTCTTCATCCATGCATTCTTCGAATAGAACCTGTGCAATTAGGTTATTCATTATTCCAGGCGAACTATCCACGGTAGCTTCTTTAATACATATGTTACGGTTCGGTTCAGATATAATTTTGGTTCTGTTACAACCGAACCAGTTCGTATATAATATTGTATACGGTTTTCTCCAATTAAAAGTACCATTAATCAGGCAAATTCGAAATTGATAATTATTGGATCTGAACTGGAAATTAGCGCTCTTTTCAATGGTGTAATTAGTTAAGCTCTAATTATTTTTTCTTTCTGAAAATGTCAAATGACTCTGACGCGTCTTGGAGCGTTTCCAATTAATCGGTGATTTGACAATGCTGCAGCAGGTTAGTGATGTTAACGAGTGAACCATTAGAAAGAACGCTAAATTCTGGCTCAGATTCCATGATTAACGAATTCAGATTAGCTCGACTAATGGCGTTTAATTGGCAAAAACCGTATACAATATTATATATACGAACCGGTTCGGTTATAACAGAACCAAAATTATATCCGAATCCGAACCGTAACACATATAATTATTATGCCAACCTGAGATAACACCGCTTTCCCACCCAGCGTCCCACCGTCCAGTTGAATAATAACTGTTTCACCGCTGCCCTTCGTTTTAGCAAAAACAGTGGCAGTGAGCGGTCGGGAATAGCCTTCCGAATCATTCGTTTCTAAAACTCGCTGATATTTGGAAGGCGTCGTGCTCGACTGACTCGAGGCACCCCATCCACTTCCGGTAATTCTAAGGGCATGGGTTTGGGAGGTCGTGTAGTTCAGAATATGTCTGATTCCAGGGCCACTGCTCGATGGTATAGCCAGACCAAACGGTGGAGTCTCACAGCACCAAGCAAGGAGTCGTCCACCGTCACCCAGAAATTGGAGCAGAATTGTAACGTGGGCCGGATCTGGGATTTTTCCGGAAATTACCAAGAGAGCTGTTTGTTCCGCCCATCCGCCTACTGCGAGTTGATCCCAACGAATATCGTAGATGATGTACCTGATGAAAGCAATTACATGCTGCAAATTGTACAAGTACTGCTTGACAATTGGCAATATACGAAACGAACCTATCAGCAGCCAGCATTATCTTGAGCACCGAAGCAATTTGCTCCCGCAACTTCTCATCTTCACAAAGAACCAGAATATTCGGTGGCTTCCCTGACCGATGCGGACTTCGAACCCCAAGCCCGCTTCGAACTGGAGTACCATGAACCGCCGAAGTGGACAGTGACATGGCCCGAACACCCGTTGATGAGAGCGGAATGGTAGTGGACAAATGAACCTGGGACCCTCCGCCAATTCGACTTGTCACCGGAGAACTGCTCGTGTCCAAAGCCGGGCTGATGCTCACAGCAAGGAGGGAATCACAGGATTGGCGGGTTGTTGACGCCCTGCTAATACTTTTGAAGGTTTTGGTAGGTTCCCGATCCGGGGTTTGGGCTGGGGAGGCCAAAACAGACGACGTATTTCGACGTGGAGAATCCTGTTCGTCAACTGACATGGACCGAGAACAGAAAATGAGGGAAGCAAGGCTGGCTGATTTTTGGGACAGATTGCTCAAGCTGCCTTTCCGTTTTCCGATCAAGGGTCTCTGTGGGTCGCGAAAATTACGACACGAAATATTGGAAATTCAAAATTCGAATGTTCTGAATTTTTACCTCCGTGTAATGAACTGAGGCAATGGATCTCTTCTTAGGTGACCGCTCGTACCAGTTGGGTAATTTGGAAATTTCAACCCGATCTTCTGCTTCTGCCCGATTCGAGTCAACAAGGCTTTCTTCACTTATTTTAGTAATATCATGTTTGGAAGTGTCTTGGGATAGGCCAATTGACGGAGTCTCACTGTACTCGTAAATTCCTGTTATTTCCAAGAATGTGAAACTTAACAAAATTAAATGGCTTCGAATTGATTATCAGAAATTAGCTAACGCAGCTGGTATATTGTAAACCAGAATTCCTAACCTGCAGAGAGTCGACGGAGATCTCCAGGTGTCAAAGATTTCTTGGGAAGTATGGATGCATTGGAAATTAGTGTCCCAATTGTTCCTTCACATGTAATTGCTTCAATTCCAAAATAAAACTGAATACATTAAAAATTGCATAATGAAATACTAATTAATTAAATTAAATTATATTTGTATAATTACTGGTCAATCGATAGACACGCCAACCGCCTTCCAGAATAATTTGTCCCAATCTAAAAATGTGCATCAGTTCTACCAACTGATCCAGGCCGGAATGGAGAACCAAAGCCAATTCATGCCCGCACTTCCAAGCCGTAATTTGCCCGTATTGTGAAAACTAAATAAAATTGTAGAATTAACCGTTTAGTAATTCCGAGTTTTGGATTTATAAAAAATTCAACATTTAAATATATCAACAGTTAAACGGTCGAGCCATTTGCATTTGTACCCTTCTGTAAAGATCTTTATTTTGAGTGACGCCAGGTTCGGCTTCGAGAAGTATGTAAAACACTGATTTTCCTGTTCCGTTTAACAAACCTCGAGGCTCGACTACTGTTCCAATAAAAGCTGTCCAGTCATGAAGCTCAACAATTTGCTGTAATAAACATACAAATACTTGGAATTAAATATCACAATTTAATCGAATATGCTTAATTGATCCAGATTTCGGAATTTATTAATTTGATATGAATAGGTGTAGCAACAGGAGGGGTAACCTAAAGCTTGAGAAAATGCTTTTTTACCCTTTCTATATTAATACGAGTTTTTACACGGCGGTTTACTTTTCGATGCCCGAAATGACACCAATAATGAATCAATATTTTCCAGCCCTAATTTAAACAAGTTTTGCCCTAAACCAAAATCTGTATTTCAGGTCATTCATTGCTTCTATTTGAAATTATTTACGTGAATTATGCTATGAAAGGTCAAGATATGTTAGATTAAGTGTATTCAGGTTAGGTTAGGTTTAAAAAGATTAATACAGATTGAAAACGTCGTTTTTCTTAGGACAAAACTTGTCAAATAGTTTAAGGCAAAACTTGCTTAAATTAGGGCACTTAAATTTACACCCGCCAATAATTTGCTATGTAATCTTACTTGGGGTGAGAGACTGAGGACGCGAAGGTCATCCTCCTCAAAAAGCAGACGTGCCCGCCGAACCCCGCGATGATTATAGCAAAGGTCAGAGGTCTGCTTAACACTGGTCAATGACTGGACATCCATACTAGAATTCCGTCCACCAGCCGATTTACTCGGACTGGACGTGGCGGAGGCATTTACACTAAAATCCCGCCTGAGCGTGGAGCAAGGAGATGCAGACGTAGAGCTATAGTAAGAACCATGTCCGCTTTCACCATTTAAACAGTCCGTGCTGAGGCTGGGGCAGAGGTCACCGGACGACAAGGCATTATTCGTCAGTAAAACCCGCTCCCGAATCAGGAGCAGGGACGTAGTAGTGCTCGTTTCTTTCAAACAACATTCCCGAACCCATGTCAGGATTTCTTTCCGCTGTCGGGACTGAATCCAGGTTAGGACCGAGTAACAAATCGTTATGAGCATCTCAGCAGACGCTAATACGACTAACGTAACCCTAATTTAGGCCTTGTCGGAGCTTGAACTTCAATTATAAATTATAATTATGTCAATCAAGGCACGAATTATGACTTGAACTTCTTGGTATTCACAATCGATCTACTATCAATTGTCCTACGAGTAAATCTTCTTATAAGAAAGTGCTCGTCTGGAATCACGAAAATTCATCGTGTTTCTATTTCCCTATACATGGAAATGAAAAGTAGGGCATTTGGAAGCTACTGGGGCGCACGAGCGTATGCTCAACTAGAAGCAGACTCCAGCTAGACACACACGACAGACTAGACGACGGAGCCAGAACTAATACCCGGATTTCCAGCAGAAATAGGAAATCGGGTATACGTTTCCATTCCATAACGAAACGAAGATGCTTGATGCTCTGAAGATCTTTATATGGGCAAATTTCATAATTCTATTCTGTGAAATAATTTTTATGTATTAGCGGCGTAGCAGCTATGCTCGTGACAATATTTAAATGAATAATGTAATATTATGGAGAATGCCATAATATGGCGTATTTTCCGCCCATACCGTATATACACCATGTAGATCAACATTGAGACAGAAGGAAATGATAGCATGTCAAGCGGAAATAAGGTTTAATGTCAAATGTCGAATGCGGCCCGGAGACGCGAAATGTCACCAAAGTTGTCTGGTATGGTATAGAAGTTGCTAATATCCTTAATATATATGTAGGTTAAGGTTTATGGGGTTTATTACAGCTATTCATCATAATAACAAATAAAATTATGTCGGAGAAACCCGATCATAATCAGGAATCATGATGGCATGTCAAATGTCACACGGTTTCATGTTTCGAAGCACGTTTTGTACTACATGTCGGAAATAAAGCGTAATTTAGTATTACAGACGAACTAATTTGTACCTAGACGATATAACATTATTTTTATAGTTACACGTAACCACATTCAACCCTGCAATTTGAGCAACATGATTAGGAGGCGCTGGATATGCATATGTATAAATTTTTGAGCTACAATCCTTATGCAAAAAACGTGAGTCGCTAAACCGTTCATAATAAACTTTTTTAATTACAACTTTACTGTAAAGATATTAAAAATTTTCTCAGATAGCTTTCTGACTTTAATATATGACTTATGACTTTATGTCACGTCTGTTTCCTTCACTACTGGAACGCAGCTGTACTTTTTAATTCGCGAAATATTGAGGCTTCTCACGACCCCTCGTCGTATTCATAGTATTGTTTTTCGAATATATGTAGCATTTTCTTTCAACATCATAAACCTCATCTATTGTTCTAATGTGTTATCTCAGTTTTTGCTTACATCAGCAGTATTTTTGCTAAAGGGTTCGACTTTCGACTTTCAATTTAAGCGTCGTCAACACAATATTTCTGGTAGAATAGGGCAAATGTACTTCAGAACCTAACTTTAAAAATTCAAGCTGTACAGAAGTTTTTTGTTTCAAATTGAAAATTATTTTTAAACGGTTTCGAGAATAATAAGTATTGGAAATTGGACCGTGTTAGTTTTGAGTTTTAAATTATAAAGCTATATCTTTAAATTAAAGTCTGTAATAAAATCAAACCTCAAACCCAGTACCTACATTACATATCACATCAGTACCTACTCAATTTTGGTATTTGGTACATATTTTTGATGTTTGAATAGATGCACTTATATGTATGTTTATGATTATGAGAGCGAGTAACGGGCCTATTGCGGACTCTCCCTTGGTGGCTCATACCTAAATTATAACACATAATTGACTATTAAAAGTTCCATTCTGTCCGTGGATAGAGAAGAAAATTCGGGTTTCTCGCCGAGAAGATGTTCTATAATTGAGTTAGCTTATAGCCCTGTTGGATCTATACTATAGTCTAGAATCTAGATTCTATAGAAAGTGAGAGTTTTAGATATGAAATTCACCTTGGCTCCCGCCTCCAAGTTCCTACTAACTCCCGGCACCCACCCACCACATTCACTCTCGGTTTCACCTTTTATTTGAGCCAAATACAAGCGCAGCGCCGCCTCAAACGAGCATGGTCCCAACATCCCAAACCAAATGCATAAGGTAGCATAGCATAAACCTAAACCATAGCTCAGCATCAAGGCTCGTCCCAAACCAACCTGAAACCTGACTCATTCCGCTGACATAAGGCAAAATCTACAAATTTCAGTCTCTAGTAGACCACATTCGTCCTAGTAAAAATTCGGTTTGACTAAATTCTCAGTTTGATGCTGTATGAAGCCATGAATATTTTATATTATTTCTTGAGAAATAGGTATTAATTTTAAAATAAGCTAATTCCATATTTCGAAATTGTTGTGAGGTTGAACGGCGGCTGACGTTGTGAGTTTCTACGGCTATGTTGTGTAGGCCTGACTTGTGGAATGGACTGGGATGGGATGAATGGTTGGGAAAGGGTAAAGTACTCCGAGATCTGGGACCACAGGGTCGGAGCGTCTCAATAATCCACCAAGCCTTGTCCTCCTGGCAGTATTTTTAAGGGTTCCCTTCAAGACCTTCTTCGTATAAACAGAATTTGGATATTTGGATGATGTCCCTTCTATAGTCCCTATTTAGTATATTTAACTGTCTGTTAATTACGACACGGGTAATACAGTTTTAAGCACATTTCATAATTCTCATAGGCATGGATCTTCATGATTGTTCAATAAATAAATATTTAAGCATATTATGTAGGTATTTAGTCAGTTTCTACACATACGTAAGTAGATGTAGGCTTAGACATGTACTTTACTTCGTTGACCCATAAACAAAATCACGGAAGTTAATGCTATCACGGAATCCTCGCATTTTTACGTACAAATAAATGGTAATATCAATTTACTCAATTTAATGCCGAAAATAAAATGCTACATCAAAATTAATAAAAATAGTAATTTTTGCTACCAAAAAATAGGTATTTAATCACATTCCACTATTTTCATAGGCATGGTTATTCATGGTTGGATAGGTAAATATTAAGCAAACATAATTAAGTCATTTTCTACACGTACCTAAGTAGATGTAGGCCTAAATATGTCTTTTATGTACTATTCGCTGACCCATAAATAAAAGACTCAAGTTAATGCGGTATGACGGAATCCTGACATTTTACTTAGGTACATAAATATATATATATGTATGATAATATGACTTTACTCATTTAAATGCCGAAAACAAAACTATTGTATCAAAATTAATAGAAATAGTAATTTTTGCTACAAAAAATAGGTAGTAAGTGCAGCCATACCATATTTAACGGAATCCTCGCATTTCACTTACATATACATATATATGATGATATCAATTTACTCATTTTAATGCCGAAAATAATCATATTGTATCAAAATTAATTGAAATAGTAATACTTGACTTGCTACAAAAAATAGGTAGTAAGTGCAGTCTTTGCATATTTCACATTTCACGGAATCCTCGCATTTCACTTACATATACCACCTTATACATGATGATATCAATTTACGCATTTTAATGCCGAAAATAAAAACATTGCATCAAAATTAATTGAAATAGTAATATTTGCTACAAAAAATAGGTAGTAAGTGCAGTCTTAGCATGTTTCACATTTCACGGAATCCTCGCATTTCATTTACATATACCACCTTATACATGATGATAACAATTTACTCATTTTAATGCCGAAAATAAAAATTATGCATCAAAATTAATTGAAATAGTAATATTTGCTACAAATAAAAAAGCGCCTGGTAAAAGGCGCGAATAACCGGAATGGAGCCATGAAAAGCTATAAACAAGGGAAATTACCGCATTAACCAATTCTACCTCAACTAAATGCCAACGGAATTCCGTCAAATAAATCACAATATATACCGTTATCTCAGTCCACGAAAGTTCAGCGTTACAACATGTCCTATAATTACTAGAAGAGGATTATTTGATCTTGACAGCTTATAATAGTTAGAAATCCCTCAAGTAACAAACAATTCAATACTCAGTTTACTGTGTAGTTGAACAGTAGAAATACATTCACAATGTTGTTAGGTATATGCAGAAAGCTTATTGAAATGTTTCAGCGGAGATCTTTTTTTTTGGCTTTCGAATTGTTCTTCCTTCCCATTGTAAATTACAAAGTATGATTCGTATACGAGTCACAAAGGGCTCGTATTACGGAAATGCTTAATAAATAAGTAAATATGTAGTGTGTTCATTCTAGTACCTATCTTATGAACATAACCTACCGCAGGTATGCACGTCCAACTCGCGCCATATTCGACAAACAATCACATATGATAAGCGTTGGAAAAACGTCGGATTAACATATATAAGATGAGCATTGATATTATCCGTAATTAACATATTCGTGCAAAATGCGCGAAATTCCCCATGAAAAATCAATTCTCTATAATACTACTCACTATACTAATAAATTATGCAGAGTAATTTAAGCGTAGTTATCACGGATCGCCCTTGAGTAACCCGGTTTCTGTATTTTTAATGCCATATCACACATGAATGCCTACAACGGGTTGTGTCCACAAGGTATACTGTTACTAATCCAGGATCAGGTTGTGAACCTTGAATGGAGAGACCTAACTTAAGATACAAATTCGAAGGCCTATATTCAATGACTCTGGATTAACAATTAATATCGCCTTCATTAAATAAGACACGTAGTAGTAACACTGAACCTTCGTGGACTGAGATAACGGTATATATTGTGATTTATTTGTCTGAATTCCGTTGGCATTTAGTTGAGGTAGAATTGGTTTAATGCGGTCATTTCCCTTGTTTATAGCTTTTCATGGCGCCACTCCGGTTATTCGCGCCTTTTACCAGGCGCTTTTTTATTTTAAGTATTTTTTAGTCTTAAGTCAGATTAAACCATTAAGTCCCACATTATAAAGTAATATTACTGTAACCACGACAACCATTGGTTTGTGATATGGGAATATAGCCTTTGTCCTATGTACCTAGGTACTTCTATAAAGGATTACAAACGTTTGGGCTCTAATTGATACAGGTTGAAAACCCGAACGAAAACTGTTCAGACATAAGGTCAGGAGGCTTTTTGCGGTTCAACATGGTAGTCGTAAATGCATACCTACAGAACGAGGTTACATTTTAGGCTTAGCACACGGAATTACTGATACGGCACGAATCGGTTGCATTGACTCCGGTAATTGAGTCCATGATTCCTAAATGAATTACTGTAACCATGCCAATCATTGGTTCTTGGTATGAAAATAAAGCTTTTGTCGTATGGGTAAGGTTTTATGTACCGCCTGTTCACAAAGTAACGGACCCCCTGCCTGGTTTCGCCATGGTAACTGTATCAATTCTACGATAATATTGTAAATATACAGGGTTGTTTCGTTTTCGACTCTGAGAAATACTCATTCAATAATGTAATGTATTGATCCAAAGCAATTTAAATTGCGAAACACCCCGTACACCAAGACGCCGTTGCAACAAACATAAACAAAGGGGTCCGTTACTTTATGAACAGACGGTACTTATACAAAGGCTCACACATTAGGCACGTGAGTTGGCTCGCATTTTGATAAAATTAATGTTGCCATGCCATAAGGAAGCAGCCATATCTCATGCATAGTTCAAGATACAAATTTCCCCATGTAAAATACCCGTCAGGTCAATTGGAGTTTGTTTACACCAAACAACGCGGAATTTCTCGGGAAACTGTCGACCTACGACCTTGCGGATGGGCTTGTTCAACTCCTCATGAAAAACGGGTCAAGAATCTTGAATTCCCAGATTAATGGATATCCGTAAAGTGCGCGCTAACAGACCTCAAACATTAGAAACCCTGAAAAAACCATGTTTTTTGGGGTAGCACCCCTTAAGGGTCGCATATATTTTTGTGTGCCCTCGTCGTGCATCATCCCTGACCCAATGTCTAATATATGTTGAAAACCCGATCAAAATCCGTTCAGGCATAAGGTCAGGAGGCTTGTTCAGGGACTCGGCATAGTACCCCCAA
>JAQFYT010001992.1:0-14225 GCA_034694925.1 Ceratophysella denticulata | reverse complement strand
TGGACTATAAACAACGTGGAGACGACCCTTAATGAATACAGGGCTGTATAAGCTGAATTAAATTAATAAAGTAGACAGTCCTGAAAACTGGAATAATAGCATTTTATATACAAAAGAGCTGAAGACTATTGTGGGTGTACACAAACGGATGACTCGGTTGAGTTATTCAGTGGCGAAAGGGCGAACAAAACATGAAATGATGCAGATAGTTTGTTGGCTCAAAGCTCCGTGTTCCGTGTAGCACAAAATCGGTCTGTAACAGATTTGCCTCTTGATACTTTCTCCAAACTAATCCCAGGGCAGGGAACTCTCTCTCTCCCTCATGCGATATTTGTCGGAGTGCGTGGAGAGTGATGTTTGGGAAGACAGGAAGTGGAGTGCAATAACTCTCACGTCGACACAACACCCGCCAGCCAGCCCAGTTCCAACAATTCCATAAAGTTATGCACAATGAGAATACCTAGGACGAGTTTTTGGGAGTCAGCCTTCCACGCGGATTTCCACATTATTTATAGAATCATAAAGTTAAGGCCTCCGGACCCAAAGACCCTTTCAACATAAGCACTCACACAATTCAATTTCATGGAATAGGGCCCCTGCATGTAACCTCCGCCAGACACGACGGGATTCATTCATATAAGACCCGCACAGAAAACTTTTTAATAAAATTTCATGCACTACACAGTTCAAAGAACATTTGAGTCAGGCTGGAGCTTAGTGATACACAGGATAGAAACAATTCAATATTGTAGGTTGTCACTTCGTCAGGCTGGAGAAGCTTGATTTAAGAATTCTTCCTGCACATGGGAACACGGGAGCAACTCAAGATCATAGTAGAAACGGAATAGTCTCCTCGGATTCAATGACGTCATAGCTACTTTTACCAGAACTCAAGCACGAAATTGGAAGAAATTCATTAAATTCAGCTGGCAAAGTCAATGATCATCTAAATTCATATGTGTACAGGATACCCTGCACGTGTGACGTGTGTAAGGTGTATTCTTAGTTATTGCATCAATTTAGACGTGGTTTTCCCAGCTTCCAATTTTAGGCTATATGAATGTATATGTTACGGTTCGGATATAATCTTGGTTCTGTTATAACCGAACCGGTTGGTATATAATATTGAATGCGGTTTTAGCCAATTAAACACCATTAGTCAAGGTAATAAGGATTAGTTAATTATGGAATCTGGACCAGAATTTAGTGCTCTTTCTAATGGTGCACTCGCTAACATTGCTAACCTGCTGCAGCATTGTCAAATTAGCCATTAATTGGAAACGCTCTAAGACGCGTCAGAGTTATTTGACATTTTCAAAAGGAAAAAATATTCTGAACTTAAAACTAATTATACCATTGAAAAGAGCGCTAAATTCTGGTTCAGATTCAATAATTTTGAATTTGCTTGATTAATGGTATTGAATTGGCGAAAACCGTATACTATATTATATACGAACCGGTTCGGTTATAACAGTGCCAGGTTTATATACAAACCGTAACATATATATGAAATTTGTACGTATCTGGTGTACTGCGGGTAAATAAATAGATTTCAATGCATGCAAATAACTCTGTGGCATTTAAATACCCATCGACTTTCCATATAAGAAATTTCGGTTTTCCTGCCGTGTTGTGTTACTGCGGAGGACGTGTGTGGATCCGACAGGAATATCCGAGAGCCTATGTTGATTTGATTGAAATATTGTGCGGGGCGAGTGTCGAGGGAGTTGTTTTTATCAACCACCCTGAGCTCGGGCTCTGAAGAGGGAAGGCCCAAGTTATGCTCATCATTTTTCAATTTGGAACGGATGTGATATGAGCTTCGGATATGGAGAGTGAAAGGGCGGAGGGAAAGTGCCTTGATTTCGGGATTCACTCGAAAAATCATAAAAAATCATATTGAGTCCCCACTTACCGGATGGATGAGATACCGTGATGGATGCTCCTGTCAAGTACTGAAGCCTCGACATCGGCACATTCGGATATGGCCAGAACCACTGGCATCAGTTGACTTTGACCTGTTCATTGGGCATTTTGCATATACCTATGCATGCTATACTTACGGTTATAAATATACTTAATATGCCCAGTAATATTGCTTAAGATAGGCCTGTTATTTGAACTTCCCGCTTTTAAATTGAAAACAACATGGGCGCTATTATTAATATTGAGTATTCGATATTCGATACGCATAAGAAGTCAACGGAGACTGGATGAGCGTCCGTGAGATATTTAATTCAGAATGTCCTGAGATGGCTGTCCTTAGAAAAGATTTAGTGCTTATGGATGGGAAATAAAGTGGGTAACGGTCTGGGGAGTGCTGATTCCCGGAATGAAGCCTCCTGCGGTTCCCGACGTGACAAGGAATCCTGTCACTTAAGCCTTACTCCCTCCTCCCCATTGTGCGAAGCCCAAGAGGAGGGAGAGTGATATGGACCTCTGGCTGGATTGGAACAGGGCTGGGTGCACAACAAAAGGATTCTTTGGAATTAACACATTATGGTCGGGATGTCCTCAGTAGTGGATCGATCCATGAGGCTGAGGAGATCCCGAGTCATACCGCCTCCCTCCACGTGAGTTATGGGTTATGGGTCTGCACTATCTCCGATCTGGAGCTTCGCCGCTGCCAACTACCCCGCTTCCGCCGATATGCCTCTTAACACATTCTCTCCATCAAAAGCACGACGCCAGCATAATTACGGAATTTTCTCCACGCAAACGAAAGTTGGAGAAAGTTGCTGGGGCTCCAATTTCTCGAGTTGCAATTTCGCAATAGACGTGGAATAGTGGTGGATGAATAGTGAGTAGGGTATTACGTATCAACCCGCATTGCAAGTTGACTTTACCTTGTGTACCTACCTTATATGCATGAGTATTCATCTGGACAAAATTATTACGAGGTCTGTGAATTATGTCTGCTTTTAGGTGCAACAGCAAATGGTAATGCCATTGAGCGTATACCAAACCAAATATAATCAACGCAGTATGTAAATAGAATGTTAATGTTATGTTCTAGAAAGTTAACTAACTGGCTACCAACTCCAGAATAGAATTAAGACTCAAAAGTGCCGTGTAATTTGATAGGGTCAACAGCTCCACTGAATATGAGACACATAATACACTAGTACAGTAGTAGTATCAACAGAAATGTGAGAGCCCTTTTGTTCCGCCTCCGTTGACACGCGTCTTTTGTTCTTTCCGTGACAGGATAAGGATGACTTTTATATCAGTTTGTCGACGTCCGTCCGCCAGGTGGCCCATGCTCTGGGTCACCTGTTGATCTACTGTCACTGGCACACCTTCACAGTCCTCTTCGACGACTCACCCTCCGTGGCCTCCACGCAAATGATCTGGGAAGAAGAGCTGAGTCAAATGATGGCCACTCCGCGTTTCTACCAACCCCCGTCCTCCCCCACCAACTCCACGCCCACGTCCGCTGACCCAGATTTCTATGACTATGACCTTTTGGGCGGGCGAAGTACGTTGGACAACGGGTACCTGGGTGGGGCGGACTACGAGCGGAACGGTGGGAATGACGATGACGCGGAGACCAGCCCTGTCCTCAACCCCAACTTCATCACGATCAAGAATCGACAGCTGAACGGGGCTCTCCGGGCCCTCAGTCACTTGACCAAGGCCACACAGGGCGTCGTTGTTCTTCTCTGCTCCGAGCGGACCCTGGTCCAAGTATTCAGAGCTGCTCAGAAATTACGCCTTCTCTCCGGTGACTACGTCTTTATTCTCGTGGGACAGCATGCTGAGGTAAATACATCATTTCCCAAGTTCAAAGTTAGTTGTAACTATTTGAAATTGTTTTTATATGTTTTAATGTCAACTGAAGTTTGTAGGTAAGATTTTCACGAGAAATCTAAAATTAATTGAAACATGCTAACACCTAAACTAACCAAACAGATTTTAAAAATACAGAGTTTATGAAACGATTTTTGTGGTCAGTTTCAATATTTCGATCGCGAAAAGGTTTTACCAATCCAAATAGGTGTACACTGTAGCTTTTAAATTTCTATGTACTCATTTTAAATTATTTAAATGGTAAACAAATCCGATTAGTACGAAAAATTAGTTCATTCTCAGGTTTTCCAAAAATTTCTAAAAGGGTAAATAATGACGAATGAAAGCGAGACCCGCATAAATATGACCAACTTTCCCTCAACTTTCTCCTGAACGGAATTTCCCTGATTGAACAACAAATAACTTTTTCTGAACTGAAACTAATATTTATCTATAGAATCAATTCCGGGGTGGGTGGGCCTGGCAGGATCTGTTGTTCGGTGGTGAAGCGTTGTGTAATGGGATTTTGATTTTTGACTGCCTCCTGGGAGAAGAGGATAAAGCTGTTGGGCGGAGGGAAGCGGAGATGAGATTGAAGGAATAGGTGATAGAAGAGAGTAGAGTAAATGTTGATTTAAGTGGGCCGTGTTGAGAGGGACGTGGAAATGTGGAATATTTGGTTTTCCATGTGGGGCTGAGTGGGGGATTGGGACTTTGAGGAATCCAAGTTCAATATTGGCTATTCCTTTGGCTTCTTTCCAGTTCGAAGTGATTCCTGAGTGGGTTCCGAGCGGAGTCCTGGCACTCCGGAGTCCTCGCAAGGCCCAACTCGGCAAGTACACCACCAAGCGAACCGGGAAACTCCTCGCATCCGCCCTTCACTCCGTCAAGGGCCAGCGCCTACGTGAGGGACGCCGGGAAGTCCCGGACAGGTCAGTCTTCAACAGTCACCTGCACCCCAAAACTAGAACTACTTACCGCTCCGTACTCGACCTCCTCAACACTCTCCCTAATGTCTCATGCTCCAAGGCTTCCGTTCCGGTCACCCGCAAGTATGTCTCCCAAATACTCACCAGGTAAACAATCAACTAGATTCTACATAGCAATAAAATCTGGACATCACAATTGACTGTGAATTTATGACAAGACAAGACTTCCTTAGTTGTGTAATTTTTCTGGAAATATTAAATCCGCATGGTAGATCCCCATTTAATCCACATCAGAGCAGAGTACAGAAGTAATAATAACGCTTTGAATTTATTTTGCCTTTATCTGTTTCCACAAATGGTTCTGTTGAAACGAAACGAAACTAGTGAAGTGCCGTTTGCTGGCTATTGCTTTCTTTGAGATAAAGTATCTGAATTCTTACGGATGCGCTGGGGGGCTGAGTTAAGGCTTATCTATGTACACCCTCCTTTCCATCACAGATGCTGTTCACATAAATAAGTTTGGTGGCTACTTGAGCCATTTTGTCGGACTTGTGTGATGGGGATAAGTCAAAGTTGTGTAATTGTCTCCTCGTGCACCGCTCGGCTGAAGTGGTTGTCATTTCTGAGTTCATGGAAGGCTGGGCCGAGACATGAGCTGGGTCCTTGTTTGTGCCACGAGAGTGACAAAACGGGATTTGTTGTCGGAGGCAGTGAGGGGCGTCATTGGGGGGAGTTGGGCCTATAATGCCCTCGACTCACTCCACTTTGCTTTCTCCAGGCTGACTTCCACCATTTCCCAGCTTTGCTGTTCCCAGACGGACACGGAGACAGAGACGGATTCCTCCCTCACTTTATTACAGGGCTGAGAAATGACTTCTGCTCCTCGCCTCTTTGTGTGGCATCATCATAACAACCCACTTTCACCCGATCCAACGAAAAAAATATATGGAAAAAGTTCCGCGTCCGCTGGGCATTCAGGAACCAACTTTCTCCCTCAATCCCCAAATTAGGTTATACGTCTCCTCTGAGACTCCCTAATTAGTTAGTAGGCTTGAAATAGTCCAAATATGACTTCTATTTCCTTCCAAATGAGTTCATATTTTCCACTCCGCATTAAAGCACGAAATAGCTATAATACGAAACACTACCTACCCTAAAATCGAGTTCAAATCACGCTACGCATTTAAATAATCAAGAGCTGCCTAAATAGCAATAATCAATAGTATCTCTTTAACCACTAATGAGCTCCAAACCGGAAGCTGCTGCAGAAGTTTTTTATCGGAATTCAGTGTGAAAGTAGCATAAGGGCTGGGTTTGGGATTAGTATTTTACGAGAAAGCTAGCCGGAGGCTCTGAGGCTGAGCTTGAGCTGCCTTGTCTGCGTGCTTTCTCCATAGCCCGCCGTTCACTCATTAGGTTTTATTAGACAAGGACTGCTTTGGATCCAATTCACATGTTTCAAGCCTTCAGTTCCTTTGTCTCCTTGATTTTTATCTCTTACGCCTCATAAAATTCTGGGACTCTGTCCTCCTTTTTTCCCTGGAATCAGAACTATGCATTTGTTCTTCTCTTCCCTGTTATTCGATTCGACTTCTCAAACTTTGGGAACCAGACTCGGGCTTTTCTGATTATTTCGCCCTTTATTACACTTGAGCTCCGGGGGAAGCCTCTGCTCGGGCTCAACAACTTTCACTTCTCTACGACCTTATAGTAAATACCTACTGCATCGAGTTCCTCCCAGAAGGACATTTGATATTCTATTTGTACGAGACGGGACTTGGTATTTACAGGGAGATGCGAAATCAAATGGAGGAAGCGACGGTTCCAGCTCCGCTCCGGGCGAGCAGG
The DNA here is from genome assembly GCA_034694925.1 of Ceratophysella denticulata. NCBI lineage: Eukaryota > Metazoa > Arthropoda > Collembola > Poduromorpha > Hypogastruridae > Ceratophysella > Ceratophysella denticulata. Next base: position 7,659 of record JAQFYT010001992.1, on the reverse strand, counting down.
GCTCGAGAGGTGGACGGATCTTCCCTCACCTTTGACATCCTTAATTTGGTGGACACGGAGAAGGTGGACGTGGAGGGGAAGGTCCGGAGAGAGTGGCATCGGGTCGGGAATGTGTCCGTGGACGAAGTCCCCAGTGTGGAGCTCAATACGATTCAGTGGCCGGGTGGGGGGATTTTTGGGCCTGGGGACAGGCCGGCCAAGACCTACCGCATCGTCACCATCACGGCCCCGCCCTTTGTCATGGATGCGGAGGCGGATGACAATAAAACTTGTGTCAAAGGATTGCCTTGTCTCAAAGTTAATACGACGAATAAGGTGAGCTGCTTTGGTCTCAAAATCTTTTATGACCTACGATGAGCAAGCCTCATGAGAAATAGTAAAACTGCTAGTTTAACACATTTCTTATTGTTCAACTTCATAAGTATATATGGCATAGTTTAATTAAATAATATTTCAAAAATGTGATTGGCTGTAAAGTTAAAAAATTATAATCTCATAGTTATTACAGGAACTCAATATTATGTACTTATGTAGGATGGACGTAATTTAAGGTTAGCTATTGTTTTTATCCTTGACGTTGAAAAGTGCTGATTTCTATGGAGGCTTTAAATAGAACTCGGAATGGGAGAGTTTCTACGAAATCTCTAATATTAATGCCGGAGCTTGTCTGATATTGAGCGGAAATAACTGGACCTTAACGCGTTGAAATTATGATCTATGAATGGTTTAACGGTTTGAGTATGTTCCGCTTGTGGATTTAATTTTAGTTTCCTTTCCCTCCTGCCCTGTTCCGAGCTGCTGGGAGTAATTTGATCTTGTGGCTTTTAGGATGAGCTGGCGGTGATATTTGCGGAACATGACCGAGGGAATAATGCCGAGGCGTCCTACGAGCTGGCCTGTTGTGATGGGCTCGCCATGGATCTCCTCATCAGTATTAGTCGTGAGCTCAAGTTTGAAATCGACTTGTACCTCGTTCCTGATGGATACTTCGGATCACGTTCGGTAACCAAACCATTCTTTCTTCCTTCTCACCGCTCCCTCTTACACCCTCCCACTGCCACGTCTGCCGACAAAACAGAACTCATTTCCACTTTCTCCCATTGTCTCTTCTCGCCTAGTACTAAACAGTTCCCAGCGGTCTTGTTGGCCCAAACTCCGCTTTTATGGAAAACGAAACTTGGTCGGACTACTTTAACTTTCCACGCGTTGGGAGGGCGGTGCATGGAGTGCTGCTTGAGACTCTCTTCCACTCCGCTTCATCATTATTTATAACGAGGCGGAAGGAAGGTCAAGCAAAGGCCTCGTATCCCTATGCAGTCCTTTCGCTCAAGCGGAATTCAGGCTTGGAGAAAGGCACGGAGTCCCAATGGACTTCTGGTTCGGCCAACATGAAACAATATGGAACTCAAACGGCGAAACGCGACAATTCGTTTAAAATGAAATATTTTTGTATTCCCTAGATAATATTGTGTCAATTAGCTAATATTAAGCTCATGAAATTAAGTTCACCGATTCAGGAATAATTAAATTCCAGATCAAACATATCGTAGAATATTTGTCAATTGACGAATTGAGGTGAAATTCTGACAGAGTTTTTGCTGTTAACCAAATCCTCGCCGTGTCCCCCCGCCTGCCCATACATAAATAAACGTCATTTATGGGACCCTTGTTCAACTCGGAAATTCTAACTTTAAAAACCGGGGCACGTTCCAAGTCCGCTGGCAAAGAGTCAGTAGGGAAGAAAAGGGAGACAAAGAGGAATTTGTATTGGGAGTAGTGGAGCAGGACTCGGGAATTTGGGTTGAACATATAACCATTTCAACGTGCATACACTCCTGCCGGAGCATCATAGGAGAAATCAGACGGGGCGGAGAAGATGTACAGGCTAACAATGTAGTCGGAGCGAGATGAATGAGAATGGGAATTACCCAGTCCTCTGACGGAGTATAAAACCATTCCGTCTGTCAACTCGCTCCGAAGACTTCGGGTCCGCTCTGGTACGAGTCTCCGTGTCTTATAAGACGTCAAATTCCAGAAGGACCAAGCACACACACAGTGTACAAGGTAATCTGGAATGTGGGCGGTTAAAAGGCTGCTTGAGGCAAAGAAGAAATCCAAGACTATTCATAGCAGAACGCAAACCATTATTTCTGCTAAGAATTGTCCCTCCATATTGAACTGAGCCCTACGAATTGTCGCGCTATGAAGGAGTTGTGCTACCCTGCTCGAGGCGAGGAGAGACTGATCCCTGAATTTATGCATTCCGTCTCCTCTATAAATATTAAGTGGTGGTGGTCAATGTGAAAGCGGTTGTGGGCTCGGACACTTTGGACATTCGTAGAAGGTCGTTTTCCACGCCTCTCGTCCAACTCTGACAGAGCCATTCTCGTCATTCCAGCTCCGTGTCTTTATTGTCTCGTTTTATGATATTTAACTTTGAAGAGTCCACAGAGAAGCTCTTTAATTTCTCCCTAGACACATTTCCTAATCTGGAACAGAATCCTCAAAGCTGTTACATTACATTTCCTCCGCTCTGGAGCGAAGGCACTAGATTAGTACTCGCACTTCTCAAGGTCAGGACTCACATTAAGGGCTGAGCTAGTTGACTCCATCCAAGCACGAGCTTTATGACCCTCATTACCATTTAATCCAATAGTTCCACCTGCCTAGCCTCATAAACTCATTCTAATACACTCTCTAACTTGTTTTTGTTTGCTCACAAGTCAGTTGGAGCTCGGGTTTCAGTTTAATTATAATTTCCTATGTTGGCAGAGTATGTGTTGGTTATCGGGGCCACTCCCTATCAGGCACGAGCGGAGTCGTAATCATAATCATAAGCTGATTGGGTTATATGGGACAGAGTAAGTACATTTAGACTGGTGGAGATTAGCTATCAACTATCAACCCGGTGCATTTAGTATTTGCCTCGGTGCAGAGTGTTCTCTGAGGCGTCTGATAGGAGATGTGTAGTGGAGAAGGGCCTGATCCCGTTCGACTGAGTCCCACCACGTCCTCGCATGATTAATGACTTTTCACTCCATTCAGAAAGGGTGTGAGGGCTCTGATTAGATGGTATAGATAGGGCGGTAGTAGCCGAGCCCAGAGTGTCACTCGAGGGAAATTGATGTCAAGTCTCCAGAAGGCTCTTTTGTGATCCCAGAGAAATTTCCATATTCGTTCTTTAGTAATCAGACAGCCGAGCCGAGTGTGAGCCGCAGAAGGGTTCAAGGGTTTTTCAACACTCACTTTCGTCGGGAGAAAGTGGAGCCCTTCATTATCCTCCAGTGACAAGCTGGGCAGGAGCAGCTTACGCGAAATGCGGATCGGGTGTTCAACTGTTAATTGGGTTAATTTGTCAAAGCTAGGATTGGGCTAGTGTCCAGTCGTAGCATCACATTGGGAATCTGGAATTACTTCCAACACATTTTCACATTGTGGTCGGTTGGAACCAGCTTGGTCGGATATAATTTTGATTTTGTGTATTCGGTTGTGCGTTCTCGCGGTTGTAACTTGTAACACATGTCAAGGACTATAATTGTCTCATGCTCTGTCGTTGATGTCCAAAATAATCGATAAGCACGAAAATCATTCCGTCTGGTGTTAAATATAAGTACCTAATATTGTTGCAATTTAAAATGAGACAGCGAATAAACATTCTGGTCATTTATGGGACTCTAATTGATTGATATTGACTAATCTGAGCAGAGTAACGGGACGTGGAACGGGCTGATGAGCGTGCTGGTATCCGGGTCGGCCCATATGAGCTTCGCTCCGTTTTCCGTGACTTCCATCCGAGCGACTGCCGTTGATTTTTCGACGCCGTTCTTCTTCTCGGGTGTGGGGTTCCTGGGACGGTCCAAGAATCAAGACGTTCCGCTCATGGCCTTCCTCGCCCCTTTCTCCTTCGAGTTGTGGGCTGCAATCTTCCTCACGTAAGCCAAGTCAAGCCGGTTCTAGAACTATGCTAAGCCATATGCTCCCTCCACTAGCCTCCCTTACCCAGCAGTCCAGTCAATAAAGTACGCAAACATTCCGACGGGAAGTATAATTTAATAAGAGCTTCTGGGAAGAAGAGACTAATATTTGTTCATTTCCGAGTTTCCCACCGCAGAAAGTCATTACGGGCTTTCTCCGACTCTCCCTCACGCCTCAACTCATTAGTTATGGGCTTCTGTCTGGCTCTCATTTGAGCTCCTCCTGTTCTGCATGGGAGTTGTAACTTGTAACTAGCTCAAAGTAATTTATTATGCGTGGAAGGTGATCCGGCCGGCCCAATCTGAGCTCTCTGAATTATGATCCTTCCTTCTGTTCCACTTCTGTTCAGATTAAATATGACTGCTCTGGCCGTGGCTTTGTTTGAGTGGCTCAGCCCATTTGGGCTCAATCCATGGGGACGACAGCGGACGAAGAATTTCAGTATGGCCTCCGCCTTGTGGGTCGTATGGGGTCGACTCTTCTCACATCTAGTCGCCTTCAAGGTACGCAGTTCACCGCAATTTCCTTCCCACTTGTCATGCTTCCGTCTGAATAAGTTGTGCCTAATTCATGAGGAAATTAGCAGCTGGAAATACTCAGCTAAGCAGAGAGTAGAGTTAATGCCGGAGCGAAGCTACAGTCAGACTGGCTATGCTGGCTCGATAGCGACGTATTACGTCAATTGGTTTCTGGCTAATTTTCGCTACGTAAAGAAAGACCCATGCACTACATTGTTGATTGTGCCAAATCACCAAATGTAGGTAAAATTTGTCAGATTTCCGTTAACTCGTGCTGGTCATTGGAGGGCATACCAAAGAAGTTTGGCAGAATTGCGACCATTAGCTAAATTCATAGATTTTTAACAAGTTTTGAAATTGGTAATACAGCTTTAACTTACTGTAATATTCACAATGGCTTTATTACAAACCGGATTTAATTGCTGAGACTTGTTCGATATTTAGAGCACAAATCTAATATGATGATTACACCGCTATATCCAATTAGAATTAGAGACTACAGAACACCATGTGTTCTTGCACGCTGGAACAGGGTTTCATGAGTCACATTATGTATTTCATTCCTGATTTCTAGCGTCGAAACCAAGAGCCAGGCTGACGCTCGCCCTCATTTTCATTGTAATCAATAATTAATGGAAGTGACAAACCATTAGGCGATAAGCGATCTTGGGTTTCGACAAATAAGAGTGGGTTCATGTTACGGCTCTTCCACGTCATCCTGCCTCTGCTTCTCTGTCTCCTTCCTATACTTAATCCACTCTGATCTGTTCTTCCCAGGCTCCGAAGTCATGGCCAAACAAATTCCTCATCAACGTCTGGGGTGGTTTCTCCGTCATTTTCGTGGCCTCGTACACAGCCAACATTGCGGCTCTCTTTGCGGGGAAGTTCTTTCAACGAGGAGTCGACTTCCATGATCGAAGTGTAAGTTGCATTATTTTCATTCATTTTTAATAATTTGGTTTCAAAATAAATTAAATTAAACTTGAACCATTAAAGCCATCTAATTCTAATTTTAAACTTTAAAATGAATATTAAAATATAAGGTAGTTCTGAATATTATTAATGCAGTTATATGTCCAAAATCCGACTTAAAATCACACTTCTCAATAAACTTGAGTGTAATTTAAATTATATCCAACTGCCACGTAAAATAACACCTACAATTAGTCCTGCTTACGCATCAGAAATAGCCTGTCCTGTTTTTTACCACTATCCACGCATCTTTAAAGATCATTCCAAGTGTTTTTCTTTGCTTTCACCTGTTGTACGTCACCCTTATTTCAAACATAGATACTATCAAATCTTTTCTCCTCTAAGCTTTTTGTAACGAACTTGTATCCAAGTCTAGACCTGATTAGGAAGAATCACCGAGTGTGCAAATTTAATAGTTCCGCTACATCAAGAGCAACAATAACTCTAAACTCATTTGCAAGTCAAAACCCTGAGTGAAAGTCTCTGACTTTCTCTAAACACTTTTATTTCTTCCTCTTCAACACATTTCCTTGTGCCACCAGGATTTTCGTCAAACAACACAGCTTGTGCTCTACTGTTGACCAGATCCATGACCCGGTGTACTTGAAAATATCCTATAACTGAGCTGAAGCTAGGGTCGGACTAGCATTATCCCCCACGTGTTATTACCGTGCTCTGTTTTCTCCATCCACAGTTGCTGTCACAGAGAGTGGCCGTGGTGAAGCACTCCGCGACGGACTTCTACATTAAACGTGAGAATCAGCAACTCTGGGAACACATCCAGACCTTCCCAGTCCATGGATTTCAGCAGGGAGTCGAGATGCTCAAGTGAGTTCCTCCATATTCGCATCAAACCCTGGTTTTTAAGAGCTTTCTTCTCCGCACCCCAGCTCACAATCTCCTCATTCCTTCCACCATTCAACCCGTCAATAGCTTTGAAATTGCATTAGGCTCCTCTCAGCTAGCTCAAGCTCTAATTCCGCTCCCCAGAATTAACTCCCGGGTGCCGGCAAGGGAGCGGAAGCCTCCCGCGCTGCCTCAAGCCTTACTACCCCCGTCAAGTCAAATCCATCAGTGTCATTCCGAATATACTTCCTCCAACCAAGCTCCTAATAAATCCGCTGTCTTTTCTTCTCCATGTCAATGCTTGAGTCTCAGCGAGCGGCGGATTTCTTTTTACTCCAAAGAGTTTGAAAAAAAAAAACATTCAAACTAAGTTAGCGGTTGACAACTCGTTTATTTTCACCAAAGGAAAATTTATATTCCACGGCCCACATAATCAAGTGGAGATCGGGAAAGGAGAAAAGTTGAGTAAATCTCAGCCTCATATGTGCTGTGCTATTTGAGTCAGAGTTGTTTTAGTTCAAGGACGAGCCTTTGTCCTCGGTGGTCCTCCGGAGATTTATATCAGCCCCAGTTTATGACTCAGCCGTAGACATTAGTTTTTTGGAAATGAGGACCTACGCATTTCTTAGGCGTCGTCCCGGAGTTTTGAAACAAATCTGCTGGTGGGAGCCAGAGATAGGCTATCCCTCCCCGCTGTTACTGTTACAGCGAAGTGGGGAAAGAGAAAGTTTTTCAGAAGTGAAACTACGTGCTTTCTCCAGGCCAGAACGTCAATTGTCTCTGTGACCCTGGTCGGAGAGGGGTTCAGTCGATAGGAGCGGCGGAGCCCTCGGGAGAGTTGAGAAATTTGAATTCCTTGGCCCAGAATTAGAATACATAAATCCGTGAGAGGACTTGGGAATCAAGAGTACCAGTACCAGTAGATATTAGGAAACTAATAGGAGGAAACGGATTGAAAAGAAGAAAGTGCGGACTTAGGCTTAGAAATAGACTCCGAAGCGGGAGACTCCTTCTTGGGCTCGACTGCTGGAAAAAGGAGTTTAAAAGTAGGACGTTTCTCCCATGCAAATGTGTGGAAGAGCCTCTTGAAGAAGGATTTTTGTGTTTCTAATAGAAAAGTCATGTCATATTATTCCCTCAGTGGAACTCAGAGAACTTTCTAGTCCACCACCCCCGGCTCATATTTAATGGGACATGAACTACAGGAGTGCGGGCCAACTAAGCTCCAGGCCGCTTACTCTACTCCTTTACAATTGTTCTCAGTAATTCCGCGCAAATACGGCAAAATCAATAGAAATAAAAAATCTGCCTTATGGCACCTTGGGACCAAAAGGTTACTGGCAATATA
>JAQFYT010001991.1:0-14225 GCA_034694925.1 Ceratophysella denticulata | reverse complement strand
TATGCAATATTAATGCTAGGTTATGGACAAAGTGTGTTATGCAATAGTAATGCTAGCTTATGGACAACGCGCGTTATGCAATATTAATGCTAGCTTATGGATAACGCGTTATGCAATATTAATGCTAGCTTATGGACAACGCGTTATGCAATATTAAAGCTGGCTTATGGACAACGCGCGTTATGCAATATTTATACTTACAAATTACATCTAAGCCAATTACAGACAGGGCAGGGTATCTGAGCGAGAATTCCAAATTGTAAAACCACCTTAAATCGCGAAAAAGACACCCTTGCAATTTTCATAGTATGTATACAATTAATTGCAAAGATACTTAATTGTAAACATAATTGCATAGCCTGGTATGAAACCCTAACCATGAATTGAAAACAGAGCTAAATACATGGATTAAATGGTAGTTCCTAGAGCTTAATAAGATGTTCCTTGTGTTTTGAAGCGCTGCTCTGAATTGAGGAACCTGATCAAAACCATCAAAGTGTACACAACCTAACAAGATGGAAGAGATAATGTGAATCTTGGCGAGGGAAAGAGGAGGGCATTTACTTGAGCTAACATGACGTTGATGAGTTTGGACTTGACTTGGATGGATAACTTAATTCAGACTTCCACAATCCACAACCAGTCCGCCTCTCTGTCTACGTCTACGTCTAATGACCTCACTGAACTCAGCATCCCGATTTCAAATCAAAAAATATTGCCAGACACACAGACAAGACGGGTGAGATAATTATTCGTATCAAGCGTAAATGAATGAGATGGGAATTACAACGTTGAGCCTCAAACAAGACCGGATGCTTTAGAGAACGAGTTAATTGGTAAAAACTAGGAACAAGAACATGACCCACGCCAACAATTTCAGGTGCATTTTTCCTGATTTCTGTTCGATTGTGAGTGACCAGCATAAGTTAACCATAGCACATTGCATAACAGGAACAGTGAGAAATTCTACTTGAAACTCCAGCCCAGTTTCAGTTTCTGCTAGCGGAGAGAACAAACGAATTTTAACCTGAGAAACCTGAATGATCACTGCGTGTGAATGTGACTCACGGGCACCTGACATCTGACATTTGTCACCTCCCGTATAGGCAAGCCAAACTTAGCTTATCTGATCTTACGTAAGATTATACTCTTGAATGCGAATTGCCCAAACAGACCGGACCTCCCGGGGAAGGACTATTCTACAGATATTCTGCATGTATGCGTTGAATCTGAATAAATTGGTGTATATGCGGTTGTTACTGGTGTACCTCTTGCAATGCAGTTATGGGGTTCAACGACATTTCGTCATTCTGGTCTAGTTCGGTCGCATGTGTCCAAAACCAACCTAAGCCCACATGGGATTGCAATTGCAAATACACCAAGACCAAGGGTCAGCTCACTAATACTCCGCAACAAGAATAGGTGTTATTAGTTCGACGACCCCCCTTGAAAGTCACCCAGGCCGGGCGACACCGACACCCACCCTGATTTTGAACCCTTTTGAGTGAAAATAGCCGTATTTTTAAGCTTTTTCGTGTTTTTTGCGAGTTTTATGAGCGAAAAGAGTCAGAGGCTCGAAGACAACCCCCGTACAACCGGTTAGCATTTCGGAGTCACTAAGATGACTAAATCTATTCTATTCCAGCAGCGAAACAAGAAAACCCATGAGAAACTAGAACTTACTCAGTCTTGGGACGTTTTTTCTGGTGTTGTCCAGGCGGAGACTTGTCCCCTCCACAGACGAGTTTCTTGAAGATGTCCCCAGCCCGTTCCGGACTTTCACTGAGAAGCGGGCGTTTCTTCTCCTCCCGCTGCATTTTTTGGTAAGTTCCAAAAGTAATGACACGATACTCTGAACTACACTCGATATTATCCATCACCAGAGAGGACTGATCCTTATCACAGAGTGCAACAAAGAGTGACGTGGAGTTCCTCCACCAGGTCTGAATGTTTCCTGCAAAAAAAGACAGAAAATAAGTCAAAATTACGATTACGCTAATAAAACTAACATGATTTGTAAAACACATCCATATCAATATGTCTTTACAAAACTTACCAAATTGGTTGAAGATTTGTTGGATATTCTTCAATTGGGCATCTTTGGGACAGGTTACAAAGAAAACATGAGATCGTGAAGGAGTCACTGTGAGAAACAAAAGCATAGAAAATTTTAAATAAATACCATTCACTTGCCGTTGTAAGTAACATAGAAAACTACTTAGGTATACTAATGTCGTAATTTCACTTACGATCCGTTCCAGAAATATTCAAATAAGGAATATCCGACATTCTCATCATGAACAGCCTAAGAATAAAGAAACAGAATACAATTATGTTTACCGAGGAAGAAGAATCAAAACCATTTTTAGTATACTTTATTTATAGTCCAACATACTTATTTAAGAACGGCATCACAAGCGGAGAATTAGGAAGAACACGAGCTTTCTTTGGATTGTGAAGACTTCCGAGGTGCTGGCACATTGCAATGAAGCAACAACCAGTCATGAAGGCGTCAAACCCTACGCAAAAAGGATACAGAAATATTCAAGATTTAACGCATATACAACACGATTCTAACATCAATTAATGAATTCATAGATATAAATACTCACCAGCTTCATGACTCTTGACTTGGTCATAATGATAGCCTTTTCCAGGAACCACATATTTAATTGCTGTGACCAAGACCAAAATAACACCGGTAAATTACGGTTAGCATCTGATATTTCGTGTCAAACTCTAAAATGTACATTAGAGATAAACTCACGTGGTAAATTGAAGGGTTCATCCATGAATTTCAGTAGCAAATCCCGAAGAACTGTGGAGTTGATCTGATCCCGGAATGGATGACTCGTGGCCATGTACTTAGTATCAATCAAATTAGGAAATGTATTCTGAACCATTTGCTTGAATTCCGCCAAGTTATCCGGCAGCTCATCCACGAACTGATGAATCGTATGACAGACGTCGAGGAGCATGTTGTGCCCCACAATAACCTTCCCAGACTGACTCATTTTTCGTATAATTCGTGAAAATCCGACATGTTGTGTAATACTCTCAATTTCATCACGTTTCTTCTCATTGTCCCGTGCGGCTTGCTCCGCTTTATTGAGCTTATAAACGCGGAGAACTCGAACCTTGGAAGCCGCACGAGAAGGCATGACCTTTCCGTCCTCAGCAACTGTGACATTGGACTCATCCACTTCGCCGGGCTTATCCTCGTCCTCGTCCACTTCCTGCTGAACAGACTCAAAGTACAACTTTGTGGAGTACTTGGGTTTCACATTATTGAAAATAAGCTTCCGTTGAAAGGAAGAAACACCGTCCAGAGTCATTTCATTCAAGCTACTCGTCAGAAATCGCTGGATCCGGGTTCTAGATTAAAAAAAAAGTCAAAATTCGAGTAAATATTGATGCACTATTCTGAAATAACAAAAATTAATAAATTGACAAATTGTCTTACTCGGTGTTGTCAATGAATCTCTTGTAATTGTCCGGAACATTCAACGGATGAGAGTTTTCCTCGGAACTGTGCTGGGCATAGCGTTTCTCGAGCTCTTCCTTCATCTTATCCTCGTTCGCATAACTCAGATATGGAATGCCTACATTGATAGATTGACAAATTCAAATAAAGCCGAAAAATGGTCGACAAAATCGACCATGATTGTCTGGTAGAATTACCTTCATAAATGAATTTGTTGAAATCGAAACCCCCAGCCCCAGCCAGAAACTCCAACGAAGAGGCTTCACAGAGAAAGCGCACGTTGGGTCCCCTGTTGTTCAGTTGTCTGGGGAAAGTGTAAAAGCTGTAGCCCTCATGTGTGTACTCATCCTTGGCCGGGTCATAGAAAAAGGGACAGAGTCCGAATTGGACAACAAGGAACTGAGACGCTGAAGTTCGAACATTCAAGTATCTGTCCTCCACAGTTTCAAAGCAATTGTCCTTGTCATCCGTCACATTGAGCCCTGAGAGTTCACAGTCAATTGCTAAGAAGTCACAACGATCGATACTCTCTTCAATCTCGGCCAAAATAACCTCGAAATCTGAAATTATTGACAAATACAGGGAATCAGAGATTTTAACATAAAATTACCTAAATCATAATCATAGTCATAACTCTAGTATCTTACTCTTCTTAGTGACTTCCATCTTCGGTTTTATTCAACTCAAATTAAGATCAGTTTTGTTCCGACCACTATCACTGAACCTAAATACAAAACAATACAATACAATAATTAGTTAGCTTGAATTCACCATTGAGGACCAATTTGCACTGAAATAATTAGATATTCCATTTCATTACTCGCTAGGCAGAGGCAGAATTCAAGTGACTCGTAGCATTAATTAAGGTTTAAGGTGGGAGTTTGAGTTTTTATCAATTAATTCATTTTTTTGTGTATTTTTCGTGCTTATATTTTTTTTAGATTAACTTTTTACTCGAACTAATTTCTTCTGATACGACTCTCAGAATTATGTTTCAGGAATTATCCTGTGTCCTAAAATTCATAAACAACTCGTTTCAATAACTAATCCATGTAAGTAACACGTTTCCCCGGCACCCGGGTGAGTTTAGAACGGCCAACGACAGGCCATGCGACCTGTGATTCTCCAGGCAGCGAGCCTTATGGTGTATGGAGTATGCATAGAGGTATGAAGGTAGTAATTAGTATACTAATTACTACCTTCATACCTCTATGGGAGCATGCTGTATGCAGTCAACTGTCAACAGTGCAAGCGTACACTTGTTTTAAGTACCTATTATGTTCAGCAGTTGACCGAAACCGAGATCCGGCTTATGACTTACAACATACAACCTATGACCTAGGTCATCTGTATGCCTCGTTGTGCGTCCCGTCACGTCACCCGTGCCATTTCAATACAATATACAATCAGCAATGCAAGTAGGAAGTAATGTTGAATTGAATGTAATAAGTATTAACGATTAAATTCAACATTCAACATCCCGATCGAAAAATACTGTCAACTGTTGACATTTACAGTACAGTCAGTAATCAGAAATAAATGCGATGTCAAATGTTGAATGTAAAAGTAAGTCATAATAAGTGCCTACATACATAACAGATGACAGAAAGAAAAGTTGAGATTTATCAGGTCACCAGTCAATGCTGCGCTGCTGCCAACGGCCGGAGATCCGTCGTGGCTACTTGTGACTTGGCTGGCACTGACCCTGTCACCTGTTGTTTTCACACCTCGTGACCTTTCCTTTCACGTTTCTCGTGACCTGCTCGAATTTTTTAATTTGCAATTAAATTCCTCAATTCACTCGTCCGACCGTCCGTGCCGTGCCGTTGGCCGTGGTCAGTCAGATTTGGGACTGATTTTCCGTCGTCTTCCTTTCCCACCACACAGCAGCATAGCAGCAGAGCACGCTCAAGTGCACCAAACACTAAACTGGAGCGAGAAGTTGGAATTCGAACTGTCCCACCTCTGCCGCACCAAAGGCATGGATTTTTGCTCGATGGTCATCAAGCCTTAAGGTGAAAATTTTGTGTGTTTGCGATTTAAGGCTGTTTGATTTGCTTCAAACATACGCGGGCTCCGGGCTGCGTCTAGTTTCCACAAACTTGGTACATATATCGTAAAGGTATTCTACGGGTCAAGTTTGTCTTAATTCGGGTTAGGTTAGGTTAGATTTCTCCTGCGCGCCTATTTGGAGACAGTTGACCTAAACTTAATCTGACTTAAGGTAGGCATGTAGTTTGAATTGAGTTGGGATTCCTGCCAGATTTCTGATGTTAGCTTATGGGATCAACCTGTCAGAGTTTTACTCGTCCAACTCGAGTAATATTGGTTCAAATGACATGTGCGATGCTTCGTTGGATAGACAAACCTGATTACTGATTCACCACTTGGCTCCCGCCTACTTGACAGTGACATAATAGTGCGGTGAGCGAACCCCAGAGCCCGCCTCACGCGGCAATGACATTGACCGCAAACATGCCCTGCTAGCCCACTACGTGACATTGACGTAGGCCAAAATACACTAGGGGTATACCATAAGGTCGTGTACTTTGACAGTTTACTTTCACTTTTCGTACTTTTTCGGGGAAAGCACTGTGAAAGTACTGTGTTGTAAAAGTACGCGAAAGTACGAAAAGTGAAAGTACACGACCTTGGTATACCATATACCTACCCCTACTAAATATGTTTGCAAACCAATAGTAGAGTTGATTTCAAATCAAGATTATAAACTGAAGCAAATCACTGTCCTGAAAACTGATTCATGCCATTCTCATGTTCGTTCATGAACCAAATCAGCTCATATCCAAAACGCCCTGGTTTATCTCAATCTTAGTCCTTATTCAAAACCATTGGTTCACAGGACGAAGCAGATTGGCAATTTTCGATACAATTAAAAAATTGAATCTGAAATGAAACCATAGACTTTTGCAATAAGAAATAATGGAATTCCGCACAAAGGAAAATTGCCCTATAACTCTACATGTTATGGTTAGCTGCTGGTTCGGCGGATATTTCAAAGAAATCATCTAACCTGTAGAAAGGATCAATCTCGTCCGCCAATATTTTAACCTAACCTAACATGACAGAAATCAAAATTTACTGCCACGGCACACTTATTGTTGCATTTCAATTGTCAGTGGACGTTTAAATATTCCCTGATGAAAATGGTCAATTTGACAATACACACTTTGTCCAGGATTTGTATTTATGCTTAAAAGACTATTCAATATATCGGCTACTGTTCATTTGACTTCAGGTGAGGTTGACTGAGTTGAGTTAAAGTTTTGTTAAATAAAGAAAACTCAATATTTAAATCTATGCTTTTAAATGGGATTTAGACTTGGAGCATATTTCGTGTTTTAGATTGCTGCGTCCTGTGCTACATGTACCAGGCACTTCAGAAGAATCTAATATTCGGTACTGATAAATAGCAGCTTATATATCCATAAAATCAAATAACTTCAAGTGGCGTAAAGCCAACAAAAATGTACCAATGTACAATGGTATATTGGAAGTTTTTGTAATTCGTTGAACGGAAGCCATCCATGTACTGCACGTTACGTATACATTCCACACTTCATTCAAGCAAAAGGCTATAATGAATTTTGACGCCGATCAGTTTCTTTAATAGATTGATTTATATTACAACCACAACTGAAACGACTGGAACTAGAATTGAAAACTCAATTTGCTTTAGAAACGTTCTATTATTTATATTCAACTGGCGTTGAGACCAGAGACATGGACATGTTTAGGAAATAAAACGATGTAAGTAAATTAGGTTAAATATAGTTGAATAATTTAAATACTTCACAGCCCTGCTTCACAGCATGTTCTAAAGTGCAATGTAAACCTTGACCATACAAACCAATTGAGTTGACATACCTACGTACCTATCTGAATCGTGCATTTAGGAGATGTATGAGTGCATAATAAAAAATAAACAAATCAAAGAGGTTGATAGCTAAGCTTTGAAACAAATTATTTAATAAAGTAAAAATAAAAAAAAAATAAAAAAATTAACAAAAGAAAATTTCTACTACTGGTCATAACAACACGAACTGCTGAAAAATTACGTTATTTACTTGGAAATATACACAGTTTTTTTAGCCATATAGAATGTCAATATCGTCAATATACTGAATTGAATAAATTTTAACTTTCAAAACTTTAAACTTTTCGTATACACGGTAGCCTGGGTCATACGATTATGAATACTGGAATTGCTGAAAATGGGAAATTGCGCTTTCCTTCGAAGGAAAAACAAAGGTAACTAGCCAACTCCGTGCATTAGTACAGACTCAATGTTGTCGTCATTTACGATGTCATGTAATTAATGCTGTGAATTACGTAGACGCATCATCATGGACATATTCTAATCTCGAGTGTAAGTTTTCTGACGAAAAGGGATACGACGCAGATGACGAAGGCGGGTGGACCGGAGACAATGAATATGAGGGGTACAAGTGGTACAACATGAAAGGCTTCGACGAAGATGATACCGGATTCGGAGCAGACGACGAATGTCAGAAGCTTAAATATTGTCACAAAATGGCTGAAAATGGGTCATTACACATTGATCCAATTCAAGTCTACGTAAACGAGGAGATCCATGAGATTACCCCTGAATTTTTAGCTCATCTTCGTGCAACCCATCGCCGACGATTGAGTCTGGAAGAAGAAAAACGCCGCGTGTCCCAATTCACGGAACGAGAAAACGAGGCTCATGTCCGACATCAGGGTCGCCTTCGTGAAGCCCGAAAAAAGAGTAATCCAGAAGATTCAACCCAGCCATCCGGTCCTCCACCAAAACCGCCCCCAACGCTCAAGCTCCAACCTGGTATCGAATTACAACCAGTCCGTGAGTCTTATCTCCCAAAATGGATGACACGGCGACGTCGGCGGCGGAAACGGAAGCGAAAAGTCTCTGAATCAGCTCCTGAACCCAATAATGAAAAAGTCCCTGGTAGGATACAGGATTTGACTACGAGTAAATTGACGGATACAGACGAAGAACCAGTGAGGCCGGTGGTCACCAAGAAACCCAAGTCCACGGCCCCGGCTGTACCGAAAGTTGGTGTAGCCACTCAAACCTCATTAGCACCGTCCTCGACTGGGACGAGTGCTTCTACAATGGGTCAACTTGACTCCACGTCACCTTCATCTGGATCCTCAACTGAGGAATCCTGGTCAAGCTCTCCAGAGGACAATGACGATAATGAGGAGTCGAAGAAAGATTTGAAATCTATAATGAAGATGAGGACTCAGACAGTCAAAACAGATAGATCAGTGAGCTTCGCGAAGAATATGACAATCACGAAGATTGAAACGGTCCCGGAACTACCAAAATTGGACTCACAACAGGTTCTGAATGAAATGGAACGAAGACTGTATACCCGAATTCGGGATCATACTCGGAGCAAGGCACAGAGATTGTTGAATGAGGAAAATGAGAAACGTGCCGCTTGGGACAAGGGTCAGGAACCCATCTATGAGAATGTTTCACCGTTTTGGACAATACAGGCTGATGCAGGTATTTTGAAATTAATGATACAAATACATGTTACCGTTCGGATATAATTTTGGTTCTGTTATAACCGAACCGGTTTGTCTATAATATTGTATACGGTTTTGCCATTTATACATCATTAGTCAAGCTAATCAGAATTAGTTGATTATGGAATCTGAACCAGAATTTAGCGCTCTTTCTAATGGTACACTTGTTAAAATTGCTAATCTGCTGGAGCATTGCCAAATTACCCATTAATTGGAAACGCGCCAAGGCGTGTCAGAGTCATTCGACGTTTTCAGAAGGCAAATTTTTTCTGAGCTTAAAACTAATTACACAATTGAAAACAGCGCAAAATTCCGGTTCTGATCCAATAATTATCAATTTCGAATTTGCTTGCTTAATGGTACCTAACACGCGAAACCGTATACAATATTATACATACAGTATACGAACCGGTTCAGTTATAACAGAACCAAGATTACATCCGAACCGTAACATATAAACGAGAAATTCATATTGAAATTGAATGTTGAAACACAATGCTTTTTGATTGAAATAGGCCCTGCAGTAGTAACACCGTACAGAGACGAATATCTGATCAAGAAGAAGGAGCGGCTGACTAGGGAGAAAGTGGAAGAAGAAAATCATCCAATTTACATCACTTCCGGAAAATCTGACATGTCAATCTCTTTAGCACCTACCGTTCCTTCTCATTTGTCGGACAGTCCACATTACGCCTCGAGTGCACTCGGGTTTTTCCATAATTTAGATGTACTCATTCTTCGTCATGAAGTCTTTATCTGGGACGCAATCTGTAAGAAATTCTAAAAAAACATCCAAGATTTAGTGCAGTCTGTTGCACCCCGTTGCGCATTGTCAATTATAAGGACTTTATATTTCTTTAGTAAGCTGCAAAAGCCGAGTCAAGGTGAAGTACAAGTTGGTGAATGGACGTGCCCACAAAGTATTTTTCTTGTACGAACAGCCGAAAGGCTGTTGTAAGCAACGAGTTGACCTGAACGGATTCGATTATTACCATATGGAAAGATCATATTCCATAAAATTCAAGCTATTCGGACCCAGTTTATGTTATCGGAGGGTTAGTGCGTCAAGCTCAAAACTTGGGTCAAACTGGTATGCATTATTTATTTACCATAGTTAACTACATACCAAAATCCTTGATTTCCAGAGCGTCAACATCTTCTCCCCGCCCACCAATCAGATGGGCACTGTGGTTCAACTCTGGTGTCCTCGACCAAAATTTAGATGTAAGGACACTACTGGGAAAGTCGTTGCAACTATTGGTTTCGAAAATATCTGTGCGAAAGGTCCACTGAGAAGATCGTTTATCGTAAGAGTACAGGGTGACATGAGATGCTTTGACCCCCCCCCCCCTATATGTCATACTTCCGAAAATCGTACAATGGCATATGATATACCAAATTAAAGCAAATTTCATGAGTGCTTCAATAATAATAAAAATTTTTACAAGCGCAGTACAGCGCAAGAGAGAGAAAGCGAGCGGCTCAGCGACCCATTTCGATCTTGCTCCTCACAGCGATAGAGCAAAATCCGGGTCGCTGTGTTGATCGCGACCGTATGCGACTTAAGGCTGGAATGTACAATCATTTGATAGCCTTGACCCTGTGGTCATTGGTCATAGTAAGACCTGGTCATGGTCATAAATCTCAACCCCGGTCACGAGGAGGTTCGAGATCCGAGATCCGAGATCCGCTGACCTTGACTCTGTGGTCATGGTCATAGTCAAAATTTTGTCATTGTGCATTCGGGCCAAGGTTCCGTGACATTGGAACGTTCCAGGTGTGGAAAGCAGGTTCGGATTTATATGATTATTTACCCGGGTAGGTTGGTGTAGGGTTTAAATCAATTTTTCATAGATTTAAAAGACGTTAACTTTGTGGTGGACCATTTAAACAGTTGGAAGAGTGAAAATTCGATATTTATCACTATTTTGCGCTGTGCAGCGGCCGCTTGCAAGAAAATTGGAAATATTATTGCACCATTGGTTGGATCATATGACATTGTACGATTTTCGGAAGTATGACCAAGTTGGGGGTTCAAAACATTTTTCCTCACCCTATATACTGACAAACTCGATATTTCCTAAAACAAATGCAGTTGTAGGTTAAAAAAAAACTGTGGAATTACAATATTTTTTAGATTCGGGACGAGAGCGGTGAGATGGTAGGTGACATTCGTGGAAATTGTGAAGATTTATTAGAACATTTATTCATGCATCGGAAGCTCTTTGGTATTCATTATACCAAGAAAATCAGCGTGGGTGTCAAGGCCTTACTCCTGGGAGCTATGATGATGATTTACAAGGCCTACTATGCTCGGAATTATGTCAAGAAAGAATTCCATGATGTGACGGACGAGAGGAGGTACTACTGGGATTATGAGAATGTTATGGCCAATCGACCTTCTTTTGAGAGTTCCTTGGGAACTATGATTAACTATGATCATGATGAATGGAGGACTTTTCTGGTCAATGAAGTGAATCGAGATAAATGTTTGAAGAGAGCCAGTCGGTGGAAAGTGTCTTGGACGTAATAAACGTCTCGGCTGGCTCGGAGCATTATGATATGACTTGTGAATTATGCTGAAAAATTGTAACTTGTAACTGAATTATACCTAAGGTTCGAATTTATGTATAACTTTAGATTTTAAATAAATAGTTGGAATTGCAAACTTGATCCAGTTTGTGTAATTTTTTCTCATAATAAATGAAAAAAACGACCACAGCTTAAAACCATACAGAATACAGATACATTAAAATTAAGGCTGAAATTAGACAGGTCCAAACTAATGATTGACACAACCTAACCTGAGTTATTCAAGCTAGATGGGCATGGGCCCATTTCAACAATCCGACAAAATAGACGCCATGTCGATAAGGAATTAGCGCCCTCTGTCGCACGGTGTTCGTGAAAGGACGCCGCAGGATTTTGAAAGTAGCGGCAGCGGTGGTGGTGCAATGTAATTTATAAGGTGAATGGTGAAAAGTGAAAAAGTTATTCAGCATTTTGCAATTTGGCATTCATTCTTTGTTCTTATAATTTGTGGGTCAAGTGAGCTACAAGTACCGTTGACGGACCGTGAATAGCTGGGAGAGGTCAGGTCAACTGTCCGCCGGGTTTGAGATTTGTGGGCCGGGCGTAACTTTCAACAAGTCAGAAGTTGTTACCTCATACGTTGTTCGTCCACGCGCCGCGCGCGCGGTGTTTCACACCTGCACGTGCAACGTGTGACGTGGGCAGTCAGCCATCAGCAGTCAGTCTGTAGTTGGTACCGGAAGGCGGGTCAGGACATCCTTGGTTGTTGGTCGAGGGTCAAAGGTGAGTCGTGAATAAAAATGAATGGGAATGAAATGCCCTTCTCATATAATCCAACCTCATATGTCATATAAGTTGTAAATAAAGCGTAAAGGAAGCCCGGAGTTTTATTTTCAAAAGTGGTTCTCGTGGCCCGATCCTTTTGTCTCTCATTTTCACTCAAAAATGCATTTCGAAGCTAATAGGTGACAGAATACGATGGTCTAGGTCGGATGTACTATTGGTGACGTTAGAGTTGTGAAATACATGAGAAACCAGGTTTTGGTAATCTGCGCCCCTGTCACCTGTCACCTGTTGCGCTCCTTCTGCGCCCCTCTCACCTCTACTTACGCTCCTCAGTGTTGTCAGTTCTCAACCGTAAGCCATACACTGTGGCATCTGAGATTCATTCTGTAAGGTTAGGATAGGTTCTCCGAAAAGCCCGCGCGTTTGTAAAGGCCTTTTGAGAAACCTAACCTAACCTAACGAGAATGTATAAACCTATATGTGCTGCTTATTACGGTTGAGAACTGGCAACACTGAGGTGAGTAGAGGGGCGCAGAAGGAGCGCAACAGGGGCGCAGATTACCAAAACCCTGAGAAACCTTGTCTCCGAAAATATGCGGGGATGGGCCAATAGGGAGACATTCCTTTTCCGCAGATGTGCGGCCACGGGCTGTGAGGTACACTTCTCTCAAAGGGCGCCGTGACTGCAAAGGGTTAATAGAGAATACTTCTTGTTCGTATTCTAGAAAAGTGAGGAAGACAAACATGGATGTGCTGGAGAATACTTCGTGTGAAGTGGACAGATCTATTGAAAAAACATTCAAATGTATAGTTTGCCGAAAATTCCAGACAGAAGGTGGTTCCATGCTTCTTCCGTGTCTGCATCATGTGTGTGCTGGGGAATGTTGTGACCTGCTGTTGTCTGGGACAGGTATGGTATTGGAATTTGATTTATTTCATGATATTTAAATCCATTATTGTTCTTGAATAGTAATTCATGATTCATTTGTAATTATTCCAATTTAGAACCGGATTCTGTTCATGGGAAATGTCCAAGCTGTTGCATCAAGTTGGACGTTTCCAACCTTGTCTCTGTCAATGTGAAAGCAGAACATTCAAAGTTGAAGTCCTCTACGAAGAAAATGAATTGTACATACTGTGATCGTAACGAGAATACTGCCGAGAAATTCTGTCCTAGTTGTGACGACTTTTTGTGTAAAGCTTGTGCGGATGTAAGTGGAAAATTAGTCAAGTATTTTATAAGAAAGGCTTTTTCCGAGTGCGGCACGCTGTGCGTACGTCACGTGTGTGCACGTCACATATATACGTAGGTCACATGTATGTGCACATGTCATGCACTAGCACTATGCACGTACGTCACGGAAGTTTCGGACAACTCTATTTCCATGAACTTTTTCCTTGATTTTCAGAACCACGGGGTTATGCTACTTACAAAATCTCATGAACTTTTGGAAGTTGAAGCTGGACTGAATACATTGAGTTCCAAACATAAACTGAACATGGAGGTGGTCAAGTGCCTTACTCACCGAAATGAACTCTCGCTCTTCTGTGTCACCTGTGACACCCAAATCTGCACGGACTGTGCTGTGGACGAGGCTCACAAGGGACATGAGTTTACAGACACTGCAGAGCTGGTCACGGAGCTTCGGGCCATGCTTAGTCAAGGCGTTACACAATTTGAGTAAGCAAATCAAACCACTTGAAATTACGATTATTCAGTATTCTATGCATTCTCAATTTAAGACAGCGGTTTTTATGCTACATTATGAATGAAACAGGCCTTACAAGGATCTCTGGCTACAGGCCTATGACGAATTGACTACCAAGGCTATCCATGGTATTGATGAGCAGAAGAGAGTTCTAATTG
>JAQFYT010001990.1:0-14227 GCA_034694925.1 Ceratophysella denticulata | reverse complement strand
TTGTTGTTTTTTCACCAATCGTGCCTTGTAAAAATACGGATTTTGATGATAAAAGAGCGCAAATCCTGGACAATCCTATGTCGTCACAGGCTTTGATTTACCCTTCTTCGGACCAGCCTTTATCACTTCCGGATCTGAATTTCGTACGAATTCCCGAGAAAGACCATCCGCAAATCGTATTGGTTCTGGAACACGGAATTTACTTGCAGCTAAAACTACATTTCTAGCACTCTCTAGACTGATTTTATGTCCAACGGACACATAGACCGGGTTTATAGCCGCATTGCCTGTCTTCAACGCCTGTAGAAATATATTTTTACATTAATCATATGATGAGAAATATGTTATTATTTGGTTTCTAGTTCTGACTTTTTTGTCAAACATTTGCCTACTTTAGTCAAAAAATATTCTCCGCTTTAAAGATTATTGAACATATTAGTAATTAGCCCAGTTTAATTGTTATCTATTCTCAGACACATTCAATTCTATGGTACTCATTGCATAATATGCGATTTACGCGATTGTAGCGTTTCTTCTTAAACTTACAATTCCAAGAATTTCCGAGTTTTTATTCCGCACGAACGTGTACTCCCCCGCCTTGGCTAGCTGCTGCAAATCACTTTTCTCTGTTTTGATACCATCCAAATGAAACAAATTCTTGGCCACACCAATGGTTGGAATCCCGGTATGAAGTCCGACGTGACAAGCCAGTCCGCACTGTTGTGGATGAAGAATACCATTTCCGTCCACGAAAATAACGTCGGGGGACAATTCTGGAGAAAGAATCCTGACCTTGTCCACGATTTTAATTAAGGCAGGTGATTCCCGAAATGCTAGGAATCCTAGAAAAACGCAATTTAAAGTAATATCCGTATAATCCGCTAATACAGAATTGCAAACATGGTTAAAATTTGAAATTCTGAAGTACCTGGAACGTATGCTACATCGAGCTGAACTTCTTCCACATCTTGATACACTGGTTTCAAGTCAGGAAATGAACAAATCACAATAGCAGTAAATGCTGTACAGGAATTATGCGAATGTGCATCTTTCGGATAGGAAATATCCAATCCGGCAATCAGCTTTAGTTTTCTGAAATTTGTATATTTAAAACATTCATTTAAAGCATTATTAACGTCCCGATATTTTGTTTTTTCTTAACTTAGTTTAATAATTACGTGAGATCGCTTTGCCAAGCTTCCGTATCATTTTTGATGACTTTGTGCCGCAGGTTTTCTTGAGTTTCTTGCCATTGTTTTACTACTTCGGGATCATGTTTGGGAATATAAGCTGCCGCTTCCGGTGGTGATGAAGACGCTGCATCTGAAGGCTCACCTTCCAGTAGATCTGGATCACGATTGGAATCTGACATGTTTATAATATATCTTCCTTGCCGTACGACACTGTTAAAATTGTTTCAAGCATTATTGAATCTATGGTAATTTGGAAGATATGTTTCGATGCATGCCAAGTCAATATAGAAATCTCAGGTGCCAAGGTTCAAGGTTTGCACAAGGCGCAACATTATGTCATCTCAGATTTTGTTCCAATCGGTCTAGGCTCTGTTACCTTTAACCTAAATCGACTCTCAAGACGCAGTAGACCACATGCAATACTGTTCTTACAGGTACCAAAAAATTGTATACGATCATTACGACGAATTATATAAAAGAAAGCACATTAGGCCCAATTTGCGACTATTGTACACAATAGCCAATCAGAAAAATGTGGAGCATACTGAAAGGATTTCAGTACGGTTAACCTACTTACGAACTCATCTCTTGAATAGGTCCATCCGTATTCTATAGCAGGAATATTTCAGCTTTCACATTGGTGTTTGGGTTTTCTACTTGCATACTGCGACGGTACGTGGCAGTGCAAAGTGAAAGCCTTAGAGCGAATATGAAGCTTTCGTTGCTGTAGAGCTAATATTCTACTTTCTACTGTGTAATACCTAGAAGTAGGTCACAGTGAACTAGCTGGATTGGAACATGTGAGAGAGACACGAGACGGTGTTCTACTTTCACCATACTTTCTCCGTCTGCCTCAACCCAGCCAGCTTAATATTATACAGCTCTCCCTCATTGATTTTCTAATTTTCCGTCACTCCAACAAGTTAAGCATTTTCCGGAGCAGCAGAGCCATTTAGTCAGACATTAGCCGTCTTACCAGCCGCAACTTCAAACTTCGTTTTATTGTCTATTGGTGAAATTTAATAGAATTTACACACATTACCTGTATTTTTTGAGCTGTAACAATCACCAGGAAATCAGTGACCGCAATTGTCAATCCGTGACCTCAATTGCCAATCCTGCCTGAGTGTGTCAGGGTCAATATATGAAGGATTTGGTTCGGATGGCTGTCTCAAATTTGTGAATTTGTGCATAGGTACAACTATGTACATGTATTACGCGTGCTAGAGGGAAAAGTATACTTGCGGAAATAGCAGCTTACAGCTGATTGTTCGGAGATGACAGGGAAAGTGCAACTTTGGGATACCTAAACCGCCTAAGCAACCGTTTACTGCTTAATTTATTGAACTTGATGTACGTTTGTACACGCGTGTGTGTACAGTCAACTTGTTCACGACGACGGCACGGTTATTAATCCGTGCTTTACTTTCACCGGAAGTCAACTGTTATATACCGTCAACCATGTCGGGTGAAGCGTTTCATGGGAATTGGAAGGTACGTCAAGGTTACGTTGTGGCTTAAATTAAATTATTATTACCGATTTACAGACTGATATTGACAATCGACATATCTAGCAATCAATTGAATAAGATTTTTGGGAATTACACAAACACAAATTTTACCGTCAGTGCGAACATAATACACCACACCACTGTACGGTTATAAATTCTAATTTCATCTCACCTTATTGTACTTTTGTATGCAGATAATTGAATGTAACAATATTTCCGGATCCAGGAATGCACCTTCAGCCAAAATTGAGGGGTGAGTGACATTCAGTGATATATTCAGGTCAAATTAGTCTCGGTTCAACTCAAGTTCACAATAATTAGGTAAATGGTCGCTTGTCCACTGTCCAGTGTCGGTATAGAAGTATATAATTACTACATATTTCGAAGCAAGTGCTTACAAGACACGTATCATTCAATTAGTGTCTAATTTCAGGTGTTTTAATGTGAAGCAACAAATTATTCACTTTACGTCATACATAGTTCACGTTACCAGTGCTAGAATTATAGCAATGTTTGTCAGTGTAAACTATCAGCGCTAATCCAGTATTTTGCTTTGTGCTGCTGGCTGTATCTTGTTTTGTAGATAAGCCTCAACAAATGTTAGCCTGATAACTGAAAACTATAACGAGACACGATATTTAAGTAATGCGTGAACGCTACATAATACAATTTTCATTGATTTAGATTAGTTGTACCAGTCGTACTATATTTTATTGCAGGTATGCTGTTTATAATACTCGGCTGATTAACGTGTTTTCTTAAAATGATGAATATGCAAAAGAAGCATTTTCATACGGTGTTTTGTACCCTCAATTACGAAGTTATTTTGCTATTTAGTCGAGCCGTATAATAATATGATTCTTAAGTTATTAGGAAAACAATAGCAATTAAAAATTAAAAAGTTCGGATTACCCCATGCTTGTATCCAATTCTCTTCAAATAATTCCGATATATTTTATTGAACCAGAGCAATCTTCACGCTTCAAGAAAATGGTGAAATCCGTTGGGAACTCGGGCCGGAAGTGGACAACTCCTTTCCACTCTTCCAATGTGACTGCTACGAAGTTGTGTACCCCTTTGTGGGGGCTTCAATTCAAATGGGAGCTGTTTCTGGACATATGTTTGAGTTCTGGGTAGATCGTCCAGTGCCCAGGGACATGTTGCGCTTGACCTTTGAGGGCTGGTGCATGATTCAATGTCAACAGACCGTCCCGCTCCATCCACCGCTCGACTTTCCATTTTCTTTCCAGGCGGCTCTCACGGATGGATATTTCTCGGATTTGGAGGTCGTGGGCGGAAAGGAGACTGGTGCTGATAAAGAAGTAATCAATATTCAATATAGGAATTAAGTGTACATGAATTTTTGAAGAAACTTCGGTAAACCTGTATTTTTTCTAGTTCAAAATTCACTCTGTCATAATGGAGCTGAGTGACGGGAAGCCGGAAGAACTCCAAGGCCTTCCGAATGACGTTCTGGAAGCCGCTCTGCATTTTCTGTACTCTCAGAGCCTACCATCCAATTTATTGAGGGAAACTGCGGCCCGTTGTATTGAATTTGCTCCGCAGAGCATGTCCGCCGATTTTGTCAACATGTGTCAAGAGTACTTGCATAGAACCGCTTTGAAGCAAAGTAAGAACATCGGATTATGTAGCTGGAGAATTTAGAATTTTTGTTGATTTTTTTTTACTTTCTCCCTTTTCAGAAATCATGAAACTCGTGAATGAAGTCCATACTTGTGCAGAACAAATGACTCAATCCTTTCAGGAAAACTCAGTCACGAACCCATCAAGGTTCTGCATTGTGGTCAAAGTGGCTCTCCAGCATGCAGCCGTAGCATTCATGAAACTCGTGGAACTTTGTGTTCTCTACGGAGAAGAAGCACATAGACTCCAACGAAATGAAAGGTTGGAAATTCTACGATATGCTAAAACTCGGTTGCCGATTCTACTCACACAGTTCGTTGCACTCCTCCGGAATGTCAAAAGTGATTTTTCGACTGTGAAGCCGGCTGAGAGAAATGATATCGCGGCTCATGTTGCACCAGAGATTGAAATCCTACTTGAATTCCTCTCACATATGATGAAGGAGGCTCGGGATGCATGTAATGATATTTGGATACGTTGGTCGACACAGGTGAGCAAGCGATAAACAAGCGATATTACACTGGTCATTGGTCCTGAGGTCAAATTGGTCCTGATTTTTAAAAAAACCTAGTTCGCCAATGGAACTCAACCCACCGCAACAGCAGGAACGCAATGCCCAGGACTAGGATGCTGGCAAGACGACTCTACCGGTGTACCATCTTTTTACTGTTCGACCTCGTATTCTGGAGGCATGGCTGGCACAGGAACGAATCCCTCGGCCACTTCATCTGGTTCCAATGAAGAGTCACTCACTGAAGTGCTGTATGGGATCTTCAGGAAGCGAGAGGTCATGAAGTTGCATGGGGTGCAGGGTCAAGTTGCAGCCATCTATCTGTATCTTGCACAGAAAAAGTGAGTTTTAATCGATTTAACCCATCCGCCAGACTTTTGACCCTTATGTGACCCAATATATTTTCATATTTCCATTTAGAGAAAACTTTGAAGAAATGAACGATGCTGTGAAAATTCGATGCGTGGCCAGGAATCTGGAACAATTGCTGGAAGAACTTCCTGTATTTCTTCTACGGCTTGAAGAAATCATGATTGCGTTTGATGATCGATTTCAATGGAAAGATTTTAAATTCTGTCTACAATTGGCTATCTCGCAAGTGGTATGACCTAAGCATACCTTTAACCATTAAAAATATGTGATTAATTGCAATTACTAATTTTGAGTTTTTTGGTGTACAATTTACCTACCATGCAGTGTCAAACCGTGCATCATCTTCGAATGGAACGCCGTCGTCTGCAGAGATTCTTTACAATTTTGTCCGACTTGGTTCAACGGGATGAGTTTCATCAGAGTCTCATTAATCTCAAGTTACTGGAAGTTAATCAAACTGGAGGGGGTGCTGAGTCGGGTACCACCGAGAAATGTGGCTGTGGCCCTGACTCGGAATCTGGAACAGATACGGACCGAAAACCTGCTAGCTGTGTCCATTGTGACGAGACTTTGTCCCGTAAGGCTAGGTTGGATATTTTGGAGAAGGATTTGTCGGAAATGGATGAGGTAATTAAATAATTTACATATTTTTGATTAATTACAATTTAATTTGTACTTTTCCATGCTTCCAGCTGAATGTGGTAGACAATATTTGCACGCCAAAACCCTCTAAACAGAGTATTCTGGCTCGGAATGCTTCGAAGCTTTACAATTCTACACAATTCTCAGACATGGTATTTGAAATTGTGCAAGGTAAGGTAAATCCGTGTACTAAATTAAAGGTTCAATGACTAATTCTGTAATTTGATGTATTTAATATTTTAGACGGAGAGAAGCTGGAAATTCCATCCCATCGTGTAATTGTGGCTTCTCGATGTGACTGGTTCCGTCGTGCTTTGCTCTCAGGAATGAAGGAATCTATTCAGAAGTAAATAGGATATTTTAGCATCATTTTTAAGTTCAACGACCGTTCATGTCACTAAAGTATTTGCTTTTTTATTTTACAGGAGAATCGTTATTCATGACTCGTCAGTCCTCGTGTTCCAGCTTTTCTTGAAATACATTTACACGGGTCAAATATCGGATTCGGAGAATAAGACCTTGGAAACATTTACGGACCTTATCGCTTTGGCCGACAAGTAAGCCAGAAATATGCACATTGAACTTACATTACATCAATTAGCATTCCAGATTCCAAACCGTGTGCATTGATACTCGGCCAGTCAGAAGAAAAATTCTTGTTCGTAATTCAGGCATAAACTCATTAAAGTAGGTTTCATTCTAACTTCCGAATGATATTTCATTTTAGGTATGAAATGGACTCGCTGAAACTGACTTGTGAGCAAGAACTTCTGATGAGGCACTTGGATGAGAATTCCGTCATTTTCCTTCTCTCCATGGCTGATCAGTATAATGCACGGACGTTGAGAGTAAGATAATTGAATTATCAAAAATATCCCTGCATATTAAATTAGCAATTATGCAATTATGATCTCTGGAGCAGAGCAGGGAAATACTCGAATTTCATGATTTATTGCTTTACAGGGCTCGTGCATGGAGTACATTGCCCTCAATCCTGACGTTATGGGGCGTGAACTTTTTGAAGAATTGACTCCAGAATTACAGATGGAAGTCTATGACGTGACTATGTGGTCGAAACCAAAGTAAGAGCATATTTAGACACCAAAAATGTCATTAACTTTATTGTTTTTTTTTTAAATTACAGTCGCAAGGTTTTCTCGACCCAAGATGAGCTTTTGAATTGTCCACGCTACATGCTGGTACCGGACTCGTCGTCCTCATCCTCAGCATCCTCACCCCAGTCCTCCCCCACGCTGGGCCGACGTCGCTGTGACCCGGGGGACGAGGAAGGTGAACCCATTGTTCGGCGGTCAACTGGGAGTCACCGAACCCACCACCACCATCACCGCCACCGACATCATCATCTCCATCGACCCCATGCCGAGAGTGAGGCGACCGGTGATGCCCCGGCCATGGACCCGCTCCCAAATGACCTCAGTGTGGAGCTTGAGCGCTGCATCGCTCAGCTCCGCGGAATTCTCGGTGAAGAGAGCAATGTGGAGCATTTGAGAAGAATTGCTCTTGCTGCAGACTTTGATTTGAACCGAGCCTTGAATTTTTTCTTCTCAACCTGAGTTAAATATTCTGAGTTTTGAAAAAGAAAAATCAATGCTTTTTTGGGGGTGCAGAAGTTGAATTTTGTGCATCTCTACTTTTTGGTGTTAGTCTACCTATCTAGTCTCTGAAATCAGTCAGTATTTATGGAAATTATAAATAAAGTTCAATGGCTTGAAATTCCTAGGATTCCGTGTCGATTTTCATTTTCATCAGCTAATTAAGTAATTTCCGAGTTATTTGCTCGCCGTCTGCTCCAACCCGAGGTCCTATGATATAAATAGGTATTAATTTGAATACGAGCTAGTTGATAAAAGATGCTGCTTTGTGCGACCGGACGCCAGTCTTGAACTCACCTTCGAACAGACTAGACAGGAGCTCTGTCATTTAGTTTGGCCTGTAGTCCATAGTCATTTGTAATTTTCAAATAAGCGAATTTTTAGTATTAATTTTTAAAGACTCGAACCCTGTTTCAAAGGATGAGGTAAGCCGCCACGATATTTAATTGAACATTGAACAAGAAAATAGACCTCAAGTAAAACTGATTTTTTTCAATTTTTAAACATGCACCATTTTTGTTTTTCCTGCAGGCATTCAGCATGGAGCTTCCTGGTATTTTTCCTAACACTCACCGCCGTGTACTCCGGAACCCCTGACCGGCATCCGCATAGCCGACATCAGCATCATGGCGGTCATCGACGCCAGCGGTCCACACATGTTGTAGGAAACGGAATTCGAGTTCATCATGAGTCCTCTGATGGTTCCGCCGTGTCCACGTCCTCCTCCTCCGCCTTCACGACCACCTCTGACGATTCTGATGACCCCGAGAACGTGGTAGGGTCAACCTACGAGATTATACCCGGGAAAACGGTGTATCATACCCTGCCGGGCGGTGGAATCAGCGCCACGGCAACTTCATCTGCCAGGCTTAATCTGGACAAGCTAATTACTACTACAACCGCGGTACAGCCTGCACCGGTTTTGCTAGAAAGAGTCATTGATGCTCCAGAGCCAGTACTTTTGGGCAAAGTCATTCCACCAGTACCGTTCGTGCGACCGTTGGGTGAGCTTCCGATTCCACCCAGTCGATTCGGATTCGATGGTCCGCCCAGGATTGACGGAGAGTATGCCCTGCCGAATTGCGGATGTTTGCAGAGGGGACGCTGTGTTGGGGAAGTTCGAGCGTATACCCAGCACGTTATGCAGTTCACCGATATTGTTTGCGGATTGGAGTTTGAAACCTGCTGCTTCGATGGACCTTACCCTGGAGTTCATGTAAGTTTTTCTAAGATATGTTTAAAAAAATTAGGAACATGCGTATTGTTTCATGATCTACAATGGATTTTTCTGGATTTCGATTTCAGGACGCCTTCGCTAACGTCGCCGCGTGTGTCCCTACGGAACTGTGCATGCGACCTTATGGCGTTCTACCGACGGATGTTCGAGATTTCGGAGCCATTGCACCGTGTCCAGGTCAAGGAGTCGTGAGATGTATTGCTGTGGACAGTGTGGGCTTATTGGAATTCCGGGCCGCACTTGCGGCCATTGAAGCGTCAAGTGTCTCCTCCGAGTTTCACCAAGAATATCATGTGAGTTTGGCTTATTAGTAGCTGTTCGTATTGCACCTTATTTCACGAATGCAAAGTATTGCGAGAAAAAGGAGGCTCAAATTTACGGAATGCTCGTTATTGTCCATAAAATTAAATGTGCAATTTTTAACACGAAATTATTGTATTTGAATTCACAGGTGAACCCGATTCATCTGGCCGTTCCACTTCTGACCAAAGGATCAAAATCAAGTAACATTGTGGCAATTGCGGATGCCACGGCCTCTGTGAAATTTGCGGGTCTGACCGGAGAAAAAGGCGTCGTTCAACCACCACAGACCATTATCATCAAATCTCCGCCCGTGGCGGTGCCCGTCCCATCAAACTACCACGACCATGACCATCAACCAACTCCGAACGTCTTCGTGATTCAAGTTCCGGCATATCAGCCACCAGCTGCAGTTCCCGTTCCACAATGCAAACAATGCAATGAAGTTGTCGAGAGGACTCCACCTGGGCCAATTACTGTCCCCGAACCACCGGTAGCCGTTGCACCACCAGTAGTGGCACCAGTCGTTCAACCCGGATTTGGCTACTACCGATCCCCATATGTCGGAGGACTCTACCCGGGTTTTGGATACGGAGCGGGTCTCGGTTTCCACAAGCGGTTTCATTTATCGAAGGGCTTCGGGTTTGGGTTTGGGAAATGAGGAGATTTTAGTAATTTAATTTTATACTCGCTCAACGCTGAATATGACTGACTAGGTTAGCTCCATAGTCATAATTATGATTATTGTATTCCTTACAGTAGTGTCATTCTGTAACTACACTAAACTTTGTTCGATTTTATACCGTGATTTAATAATAATTTGCAACTTGTAACTGTAATTTTAAATATTGATAGGAATTAAAAGAAAAAATATTTTCAATATTCAAAACAAAAAAAAATCTTCGAACGTGAAATAAAAACTGCAGATTGACAATTATTTTGAAACTGAAGAATTTACTACGACTTTACTGTGCATTACATTTCCTGGCATTTACTGACATTTACTTTTTTTGAGAATCCGCATATTAATTAGCTGTATGCTAGCTTAGCATTACATAGTTCATTTGCTTGAGTGGCTTTGGACGGTTTTTATCAAATCCAGCCAGGGTTATATTCAAATTAATCTCGCTTCGCATAATACACTACCAGGGAAGGATGCAAAGTAACCTAACTGCTTATGCATGCTTTTAGTAAGCCGCCTTTAATTTGAGCTTTTGAGATTGCTGCTCGTTCAAGCAAGGAATTACGAATTACAGAGCTATTTACTTAAATGCAAATATCAAATTGAAAGCATTGACTTTTATTATCAAATGGGATATTTTTTACCTAATACAGCAGTATGCTAAAAGAGCATGGAGACGTAGTTGAAATTTTAATGAAGGGAGAATTAATTTACACATGGTTCTGAATTCATGTCCGTCGTGGAGAAGGTCTGAGATTTCATACAGCGCAGCTTACGGGGGAATCAGGCCTTGTGGAAATGGATTAGTGTCCATATTTCTGGAACTCCCACTCACGATTATCCAATGGACAGACCTGACGAGTCTTCAACCAACGTGAAATACAGTGGAAGTGGAATGCATGCTGTACAAAAAACGCAAAAATAATTAAACATTCACGCATTAATTAACTTACTAGAGTATGTACTACGGCTTTTCAGTATCAATCTTCAATGAGTAAGTAAATTAAAACTTACATTACAAACACCCCAAGCCACAGTGCACTCCTCAGAAGAGGCAGAGGCCTGGTTGGCCTGACACTCGATGCACAAGTCCATGATGTGGTTACGGCAAATAGCACAGTTGTCCACAACAATATCCCATGCCCAAAGGGCCACAGCACTCCACTGTCAAAATTAAAAGTATAACACTATAAATTAAATCAATTTTAATCTAATCATTCAGAACTGGTACAAGCGGTAGTATCGGATACGGCCCAATTAAGCAGTAAGCAAACCGCTAAACATGCAAAACAGACGGTTAACGGTTATAAATTAAAGATGCCGACAGGTTTAAGACCTTTTTTTAATTCAACCGCAACCAACCGCGACATAATAATTTCAATAATTAAAAATCAATATAATACACAATAGGCTTATGGAATAGATTATCTGGTCATACATCATAGGTCGATTTTTGATGTTTCGACAAGCGCGGCTCGACATATAACGCGACAAAGACAAATCTTCCATGCATCCCCGCAACCCGAAACACAATCAACATAATACTGGGACATGGATAACGTATGAATGATGATAATGACCGTCAAGGTCAACCATTTTCCATTGACCATACCTTTTTGACCTCGAATCGTTTCTTGTCCCCGGTCTTGGATGTCGAGGAGGAAGGGGCCTCCACTTCTTCCTCGTCCACGTCCATTTGGTTTCCACCGGCCGACATCTCACCGCACCGCTCGACAACTTCTTGACACCCAAAACCTTGTCAACTCTTGACCCTCGTTGACCCAATAAAAAATAACCAACTTTTGACTTTCTCCGACCACCTTTCCTCCTGGAATGATGAATGAATTTGAGTTGGCGTTTCGTGCCACGAACACAGAAGAATGAAGAATGACGAGAAGGAGAAGAAAGAAGAAATACAATGTTTGAATCTTGACCGCAAGCACTCAGTCAGGGCAGGAAACAGGTCGGGTGGCCTGTCGTCTGGGCAACTATAATAGAATGCGCTAACCTCGTCGTTTCAGTTTTTTGTACAAATTTCATGTAAATTTTTGGCGAATTACGTCACGCATCTAATGAGTTCAAATAGCTAGCGACTTAATTAACAGTAAGCCACACTGAAATCTGAAACACATCAACATACCCAGTGTTACGAGTGGATTAGGTTCGTCATTTAATGCGAATCTCGAGAATCGGACTAGTATGTAGTACGATAAATATGCGATACTTATGGTGTTGTAAAACAATAGCGCAAAAAGCATAGAATTGCCAAAAAACATAATCAGTCAAAACATAGCATAAACATGAGAATATGTTTTGGGAGGTCCGGTCAGAAACCAGAAAGTTTAACCCATAGAGGTATGAATGTAGTTATTAGTAGTCTACTAATAACTACCTTCATACCTCTATGGTTTAACCCTTGTAATAGTATATCTGATGAAAACAAAGCATTTTGTAATTCATAGATAGGTATTCAATCATGTTACGGCTAGGATATGGTGTATGGTTTGCCTTTTGCCTTATACGCATTAGGAATTCGACAGACCTAACCTTACTTAACTTCAGGTTGGTCACACAAAACACAACCTAATTGTACAACTCATTTTTTAATTGTCTCCTTATTCGGTAGAAACTGTTCAGACCATTCAGACGTAAAAATGCAATGGAAATTTCGAATTTGCTTTTGCGGTAGCTGGTTAATTAGACATCTCACGATCACGACCATATATGTATATAGCTCTGCACGTGCCAAATGATATACATATACCTAGTTTGTGTATTTAAATGGCACGCGGTACATCACATTTTAGTACCCGTCGCAAAACCGAGGGTAACTTCTACTGACTATGTATTTCGGTTTTTTCAAGGACATATGAGAATTCAAGTCCAGTATGATGTAATTACATACAGAATTGGCATTTTCGCATTATGTACAGTGGTAGTGCCCGGAGTCAGGTGTTATTCTGCACCTGACGCACTGACGTATTCAGAACTGAAATAATTTTTTATGCCGACTAGTATATTTAAGGACTTCGCCCAATTGCCAAGTCAGTTCAGTACCTACACAGTTTGCAGGTTAGCAGAAAAACACACGGATATCCGCCGAGATATTCATTGTACTGTATATTGGATTGCACTTTAAAATTTTGAAATTAAAACAATGGCAGTTGATTTGGTTTCTGAATTCAAGTGTTTCAATGGGTATCAGAAGGTATACGAGCATTCTAGCACTGAGCTCAGTTGTCGAATGAAATTTGGACTATTCGAGCCCTGTGATTTGAATGGACCTGCAGACGTTGTGTACTTCCTTCCAGGCGTCACCTTCGATGTTGATCGAATGATTCAAGAGATACCGTTCCAACAATACGCCAGTGAACATGGCGTCTTCGTCGTTGTTACCGACACGAGTCCACGTAGGTTCTAGCTTTTGACGTAATTCAAATGTTGAGAATGAGTAGGTATAGGTTAAAATTTCTTAAAATAAAGCATCCGCGTATGTTATCTGAAAGGTGGACCTGACATACCCGACGAAGAATCTTTTTTCCTTGGATTATCTGCTGGTGCATATATCGGTTGGTTATTTGTGATTTTTACGCTGATTGCTAAAATGCTTGACATGTTGACAACGTGACTGAGTTTATTTTATAAATTCTTGCAGATGCCACCGAAGGGAAATGGGCCAAGAACTATCGCATGTACTCCTACGTGACCAAGGAACTTCCGAAGCTTATCAATTCCAATTTCCGGACGACGGGGCGGAATGGGATCATGGGTCATTCAATGGGCGGACATGGCGCACTCATGTGTGGTCTCCGGAATCCGGACCTCTACCAATCCATCTCCGCACTGTCCCCAATTACGAATCCCTCACAAACATTTTGGGCCCAAAAAGAGGCATGGAATTTCTATTTGGGTGAAAAACCGGAAGAATGGAACAAATATGACTCCTGTGAAATTGCCAAGAAATATGTCGGCCCACGGCGAGATATTCTCATTGACATTGTATGTTATGCAACTTTTTATACTATGTGACAGCATGAAGCTTATTTATTTAATACCAATTCTGGAAATTCCAGGGCGCGCGCGGAGGATCCATATATTGAATCAATGTTGATGCCAGAGAATTTCCGGTCAGATATCGCACAGAATCCTGATCGACTCGGATTGGACCTCAGATTCCAAAAAGGCTACAAGCACATGAACTACTTGGTTAAAACCTTCAGCACCAAACCAACATTCTCAAAAACTTAAAATAGATATAGCATTACCTGAAAACGTGAAACCATCTGCGCTCAACTCGAAAAAATTTTAACAATAAAAACACATGTTGCTACACAAACATTACTATGTACAAGTAGGTACATATGATTTTCACAGTCTTGTTTCCTGCGCGCTATGGAGTTCTGTGTTCTGGTTAGTGCAATTGTTAATAGCATAGGACAAGTATAAAGAGTCGATATTTATTAATTCCACTGCAGACGACAGAGGATTAAATATCATTAATAATTATCATATAATATAGTTT
>JAQFYT010001989.1:0-14234 GCA_034694925.1 Ceratophysella denticulata | reverse complement strand
CTCACTAAAATCAAATTTACTGCCATGCAGACTTATTGCACAAGTCTTCTTTTTCATGGCAGATTCTATTTTCTCATCGCACGATTATATATTTCCCTATTATAAGTTATAAGTATACATTTTGCATGGTGCATCCGGGCAAATTCATCGGGATTACTCATTACTTTGCTAACATAACTACTGGACTGGGGTTTATTCATAATTTAGCTTTTATTAGATTACTTAGATTCGGATGGTTTGTGGATCGATTGATTATTCGTAAGATATTCTAATGTTCTGGTTTGGTTACTTATTGTGAATTGTGAGGCTTATGTGATTTGTTGTTTGTTTACTTAATGATTTATGATTTGACATCTGTAGTTTTGGAAGTAGTACTGCAACTACATGGACGCTCCTATTCTGGCGGTATTCGTGGACCACTGGGCCCTCTGAAGGGCGGAGCCGTTCCTCCACGTCCCAATGTGGTTCCGATCATTGGAGGAAAAACACCCGCCGAATCATCTGCAGGTGCTACTGGAGAAAGCAAGAAACCCCCCGCGGGCGGCGGTGGCGGTGGTGGCGGAGACGCTTCTGGTGATATTGAAAACTAAACTACAAACAAATTCAATTTAGCCCTAGATTTAAGGCAAAAACTTCATGTGCTTTGCTTAACGATTCATTTATAGATTTGTTTAGAACATATTCAAATTACTGGGTATGGGTATGAATGTTGTTTATATAGGATCGGCAATCGGTAGATTTACTTAGAAAACGAGTTCAAAGAATGATCATGTGTATGTATCGTATCGTCGGTATTCAATGATCGAAGATCGAATACCTATTTGACATATCACGTTTTATTCGATATTCGATCTTCAGTGTACGAATGAGTATGCTACGCTTACTACAGATAAAGATAATGCTTGCAAATGTAAGCTATACCTATCTATCTATATGCTATGGTATCTATATCTATTGCTATGAGTGTCCATGAAGTGAGTTATGCAATGCATAATGCATGACACTATCTATGACGCTATCACTAGGAACTGTACAGTTGAGCTTTGCATCTATTAGTTCCTATTTGCTCTCAATCTCCAACCTCAACTCTTTTACTGGATTGGCGCTAGCTTGGCGTTAGTCCAAGGCTTTAGATTCATCTTCTAATTTTCTTTCGTTTCTCCGGTATATCTGCATGCCCTGTACCCACATGATTATCCTACTGTCTTCTCTGCCAAACTATTATTAGAATTATAGGCTGCTCTGTGTCTGTGCTCTTCTGAAATGGCTTGATTACCTTTCGTGTGTAACAATGCATTGCATGTACTTCATTTATGCGACATTGCATATTGCACGGACTTCATTGTTAGGATAAAATTGCATGGAATTTATATCTGGGTTAGTTTCAGTTACATTGCATGCAAAACTATAAGTTACCTATTTGTTACGAATGGTACTGATTATTCCAAGTTACAGTCTAATTATTTAATTAATTTGTTCAAGATCATGAACCAACTACAGATTAACTAGATTATATGTATTTAATTTGTTCATTTTGCTTTGGTTCAGGGGGTAAGACAAATTATGCGACTCAAGCCCAGGCCAAGGGAAAGGGTGGTGGACGGATTACGGCTGTCATTGGTGCCGTTGTTGATGTTCAGTTCGATGATGCGCTTCCTCCAATTTTGAACGCCCTGGAAGTTCACGGCCGTACACCAAAATTGATCCTGGAAGTAGCTCAGCATTTAGGTGCGGATTTTAATTGTAATTATGTGTTTATTTGAAAGTAGAAATGCATTTCATGATTTTCGTTTTTATAAATAGGAGAGAATGTTGTCCGAACCATTGCTATGGACGGTACAGAGGGTTTGGTCCGAGGACAGAATGTTTCAGATTTAGGGTCAGCCATTATGATCCCTGTTGGACCTGAGACCTTAGGCAGAATCATGAACGTTATCGGTAAGTTGAATCGTTGAATGTTGAATCAGAATAACCATCTGCAAAATGAAGAAAATATGGAGTTTTAATTATAATTCTTGCATTCAGGTGAGCCAATTGACGAGAGGGGCCCAATCAATTCCCAACATAAGGCAGCTATTCATGCCGAAGCTCCTGAATTCATTGACATGAGTGTCGAACAAGAGATTCTGGTCACAGGAATTAAGGTCGTCGACTTACTCGCTCCTTATGCTAAGGGAGGTAAAATTGGTAAGTTGACGAATACCGGAAACAGGAATCAATCATTCCGTAGAATTTGACAGAATTTCGAGCTAACAGGTTGCATTTTACAGGTCTCTTTGGCGGTGCTGGAGTCGGAAAGACTGTACTCATTATGGAGCTGATTAACAACGTCGCGAAGGCTCATGGTGGTTACTCTGTCTTTGCTGGAGTCGGAGAGCGAACTCGAGAGGGTAACGATTTGTACCACGAAATGATTGAGGGAGGTGTCATCTCACTCAAGGACAAGACCTCCAAGGTCGCACTCGTCTACGGTCAAATGAACGAGCCTCCAGGTGCTCGAGCCCGAGTCGCCTTGACCGGACTTACTGTTGCTGAATACTTCCGTGATAAAGAAGGACAGGACGTGCTTCTCTTCATTGACAACATTTTCCGTTTCACTCAAGCCGGATCTGAAGTATCGGCTCTGTTGGGTCGTATTCCATCTGCTGTCGGTTACCAGCCAACTTTGGCCACTGACATGGGTCAAATGCAGGTCAGTACAAACCTGGAATGGGTCATAGTTTCATGGCGAAGATTCAAGACTTAATTTAAGTTTTTGGTTACAGGAACGAATTACCACCACCAAGAAGGGCTCCATTACCTCTGTGCAGGCTATTTACGTGCCTGCTGATGATTTGACGGATCCAGCCCCTGCCACGACCTTTGCTCACTTGGACGCCACAACTGTGTTGTCCCGAGCCATTGCCGAGTTGGGTATTTACCCCGCCGTGGATCCCCTCGACTCTACCTCCCGTATCATGGACCCGAACATTATTGGAGCGGATCACTACGGAGTTGCTCGTGATGTTCAGAAGATTCTTCAAGACTACAAGTCACTCCAGGATATCATTGCTATTCTGGGTATGGATGAGTTGTCGGAAGAAGACAA
The DNA here is from genome assembly GCA_034694925.1 of Ceratophysella denticulata. Classification (NCBI taxonomy): domain Eukaryota; kingdom Metazoa; phylum Arthropoda; class Collembola; order Poduromorpha; family Hypogastruridae; genus Ceratophysella; species Ceratophysella denticulata. Next base: position 11,146 of record JAQFYT010001989.1, on the reverse strand, counting down.
GCTCACTGTCTCTCGAGCTCGTAAGATTCAACGTTTCTTGTCTCAGCCCTTCCAAGTTGCTGAGGTCTTCACTGGTCATGCCGGAAAATTGGTTCCTCTTGAGGAGACGATTCGAGTAAGTCCAGTCCAGCAAAATAAATTATATGTTTACATAACGCACAGCTCAGCATCAGCACATTGTAGACCTGATTCAGCTTTTGTAGCTGTATCTGGGGGAAAATAGTGCTAAGAGTAATTCAGCATCGAGCAATCTTGTTGTTTTCTCATTTGCTCATTATGAAAATGGGAAGGGATAGCGTTGCGAACAGATTTCAGCTTAAGATTAGTTAAGTTAAGATTCATATAGCGGCTTGACAGTCCGAATCTATGCCGCTATGTGGCGCTACGCCAGGGCGAAATGGACAAAGCGTACCGTCTTTCTAATACTTTCAGACGCCAGACTCACAACTCACTCTCAACCTGGTGTACGCTCTGTAGGACCGCATGCCTTCACCCTCCTTATTCATCAAAAGCAGGGTTTACTAGACAATCCATAACTTCGTCGTTTTTTAAGCTAGGTGACCGATTAAGAGCTTTTTGAAATTCCCATCGGGTTGTGTACAACGTAACCATTTATTTTAGCTCATCTCAGTGGAAGTTCAGAGCTATAAGGCTGCAAAGTTTTGTTGTGTCCATTGTCCGCCATTTTGCTTAAGAGCGGAATTTCTAGAAAAACAGTTCCGTTATTCGACAGGTCATTCTCTTTCCAAAACGTCTTCATTCCTCATTTGTCAATTCCTTTGAGTTTTGTCAGAGATATGGGCTCTGATATCTGAGCCTTAAGATTAGTTAAGTTTTAAGTTATTTTTGCTTTTAATTTTTTTAAAAAACATATTTTTCTGTTTCAAATTTTTGCAGGGGTTCAAGAAGATCCTGAACGGTGAATTGGATCATTTACCCGAAATCGCATTCTACATGGTTGGGCCTATTGAGGAAGTCGTAGCCAAGGCCGAAACACTGGCCCAGAACACGTAAAAAAGAAGATCCAAACATCCTAGCGTCTCCTAACTGCCATCAAGAAAATAAGAAGTTAGATTAGAAGTACAGATATGACATGACTAGGGGGTTAAAATCCAGTAGATCCAATTGAGTGAAATCTTAAGAGCAGGAAACGAAGCCTATAGAGACACTAGCTAGCGTCTATAATTCTCTACAGAATAAAAAGTCATGTTTGTGTCAGATTTTCTTTGATTTGGTCCCTTTCATTCTCAACTACTGCAACAATACCTTACCAAATGCATTGATAGATTCAAAAATTACATAAATTATAAAATAAAGAATGAAAAAAATCTGTAATTGAGTTGTTGTTACTAATTCTGTAGTCTGATTATTTTAGTTTGTTAAATAAAATTGTACATATTACAGATAAGTATTCCCTCGACCTCAGAAATTCCAAAAATGGTGCATTGTCTTTCATGATCCGCCAGTTATAAAATCATTGACAGATTTCATAGGTATGCAATAATATTCGCGTAGCATTTGCAGTTTTCTAGGACAATTTGTTTAGGATTTCCTAGACTAGATTTCCATGACTTTCTAAATGAATCAGTCAATGTCAATGTCAATATTCATGTTCAAAACTGAATTTCTAAATTACATAGGTTATTTGTCAAATATTCATGATTATTGATTCATGCAAACTGATGTGTAGTCTCAATCAATCAAAAAGGCTGCTAGCTTTCCAACGACGTATCACACATCCGATTTCATCGTCTTTTACGAGCGGTAGCGTCATTTACTCTGGGCCATGTATTGCCCATACGTAGTTTAGCATTACGAAAGTAGCGCCCATAAGTTAGCATTTCGAAGATAACGCCCACGAGTTAGCATTACGAAGATCGCGCCTATAAGTTAGCATTACGAACATAGCGCCTACAAGTTAGCATTACGAACATATAGCGCCCATAAGTTAGCATTACGAAGATAGCGGCCCATAAGTTAGCATTACGAACAGAGCGCCCATAAGTTAGCATTACGAACATGGCGCCTATAAGTTAGCATTACGAACATATAGCGCCCATAAGTTAGCATTACGAAGATAGCGCCCATAAGTTAGCATTACGAACATAGCGCCCATAAGTTAGCATTACGAACAGAGCGCCCATAAGTTAGCATTACGAAGATAGCGCCCATAAGTTAGCATTACGAAGATAGCGCCCATAAGTTAGCATTACGAACAGAGCGCCCATAAGTTAGCATTACGAACAGAGCGCCCATAAGTTAGCATTACGAAGATAGCGCCAAAATTCAAAAATTTCGCATAGCCTTAAGTAATTCTAATTCATAGGGGGCAATACCCGTACTGTGCATGTTTTACGCAGCAAAGTCCGTACATATAAAAAATGCATGTCGAAAGATAAGATAATTGACTATTGTCTTGCCTAATGTGTTGAAATATGAAATTATAAATTCAAAAGAGAGAATTTCCTAAACCGTTATCTCTTATCGTTAATAATAGCTCTTATCTTTATAATTATCTTATTCTTGAATTAATTTGCAATAAAAAAAGCTCAATTTCTATGGAACAATACAATCGAGGCATGGAAGACCAAACGAAGTGTATTTGACGTGTGTGGTCCACAAGGCAGGTAACGCAGATGTATTGGGGCTCATAAGCCAAGCTCGTTTCGCACAATAGACATTGCTGAGCCTCTATTTGAAATTTCCACATTTTCCAATGCACTCTGTGGCACTCTCTGCTCTGTGACGAGAGATCTTGTTTTTGTTCCCCTTTCACTTCAATTCTGGCTACTGGCCTTTTTTGAGTGACGGCAGAGTCACAGATTGAATATTTCTGTCTCGAGGTCAGGTCACTGGTCACTCGTCACTGGCCTGGGCTCTGCTGAAGCCTCAGCAGTGCACTCGTAGAAATTAGGTTGTAAATAAAAATAAAAATAATTAGTGGGTCTGTTGCAGCAGAACAGATCCCACAAGGACGATTTTTTTGGTGATTCCATATGTCCGCCAGCTGTTGGGCACGTCGTAGGACTTCGTCAGGTAAACTTTGGTCCAGGTGACCATGAACGGGTTCGTGAATGGAGGAACTGTGTCAGAGAAGTTGGGGTTGGGCTCAGAAGTCCGGGAACTTAAATTTGGATCCGGGTTCACGGCCGGGAATTCGGGGAGAGGGGGGTCATCGTTCCATACCATAAGGTACAAGGTCATTTGGAATTAATTTAAATATGACATTTTTAATTATTTACTAATTGTACTGGAATTGATGCAGATACGATTTCAAACCAGCCAGCGTGGATGCTACCCAACCTGCTGGTCTGGAAGTGGGTGAGAATCATCAAGTAACTATTTCCATTCCGCATTCCGACGGAACGGGAATGAATGTATTTAAGGGTGCGAGGAAGCCTTATGCCAAAGAGTGCGTACTAATTATTGATCATGTTACGGGTGAAGTGACGCTCGAGAAGCTCACGCATAATATTCAAGTGAAGAAAACAAGGTGAGTCACATTAATCATGAATTTGTATAGGTATTTAAGGCAATTTTCGTATTTTGAATTTTCGCGGTATCTCGGAGTAGTAGCTAATGGCACGAAATGGGGTTCAGATTAATGAATATGCCGGTCGTATTAGCGAGAAAATTGGACATAGAATATGTCACTGGGAGTTATCTCTCCAACGGCATATTAGACGCCCACTTTCATCGTAAATAACGAAAGGTCGGCCATCTTTTGCCTATTAGCTGATGCTACGAGATACCGCCAAAATTCAAAATATCAAATATGAGAAAAACCTTAACCCTAGCTAGTCTGATTGATTTGGATTGTTTTAATTTAATGTTTTTTCTAAAAAATGATTCTTAAAGACAAGAGCGACCGGAAGGAAGCACGAGCACAACAAGTAGTACGACTCGATTGCCTGCTGGTAAGGCATCTCCAGCTTCCGCCGGAACATCACGCTCCCCAGCTCCTGAACCACGAAAACAACTTCCGCCCTCGACCTTAGCCGCTCATCCCTCAACCAGCCCTAGTAACTTTAAGTCTGACCATAATTCGAGCTCTAAGTCATCCAAGGACAAGGAGCATCATAATCATAATAATAGCAAAAAGAAAAATTCTTCCTCATTGACCGCTCCACCACCACCAATAATGCAACAACGAAGACCCAATTCTCCCATGCTCAACGTCCCTCAAAGACATTCACCGCTCGGTCAGTCTCCAGGTCAAGTCTCACCCTCGTCGTCTGCGTCTTCTCTCGGAAATAATTCGTCTTCTCATCAACACCGGAAATCAAATAACACGAATAATAAGGTCAATGGCACCGGACCGCCTGTACCACACACAGCCGGAAATTCGAATCCACCCACCATGCCCTCTCTCACTAATTTCGAAGACTTATTCCTGAATGATCCAGTTGTACCTGCACCAGCACCGAAGGTAGTTAGCCATAGCCAGATCCAATCCCAACACACTCCGCTAATTCCGAAGATTGTGAGGGGTACCGTGGAAGCACCGCCGCCGAAATCCTCCGGACGAACTCCGCCAGTAGCACCACCACCGTCGTCAGGGCTTGTCAATGTCCCAGCTTCAACAGCTCCTGTCCCGTCCGAGCCTAAAGCAGGACTCTCCGAGTCGTCTTCCAGTGACGACTCCAGTTCCAGCTCGTCAGGGAGTGAGGACAGTGATGATGACAGTGACTTGATGGACGTGGATGAGATACCGTTGGGTCCGCTTCGGCATCTCCCAAACCTCCCTATTTTGCCTTCTCATAAAAAAGTCGTTCCGGCTGCACCGTCAATGCCAACATTTGATAATATCGGGGGTTTAGGTCTTCAGGCTAATTCTGTAGGAACTCCTCTACCCACTCATTTGATTAGTGCGGATTTACAGCTATCAGAGTCATCGGGGTCAGACTCTGATTCGGATTAAGGTATTGTTATTCGTATTGTTTTGAATTTTCGCGGTATTTCGATAGCGGTTACTAATGGCTGGATAATGGTCAAAACAGAGTAGAGATGGCGCTGGTTTGGGCTTCCTACTGGCTAGAAGCACGAAACAGCGCCATCTCTAGTGTAAGTGGCCAAAATATGTTGCGATTTCACCGCGTATTACAAAAAGTAATGCCAGTTTCGTAATCCTTGCGATTTTGTGTTATTAGCTACCATTACCGATATACCGCGAAGATTCAAAACACGAGATTCGACTTACCTTAAGGATTAGTGACCCACAATTATCGACTTAAAACGGATTCACGGACTTGAGACCTTAAGAGGATTTCCTATCCTCTAATTATGATAATGAAGAGATATTAAAATATTCCAGATGATAAATCCTAGTATACAAATTATATTTAGAAAACAATGATTACAATTAGTCGTTTATGCATGAATATTACGCTATACATTTATTCTTGTTCTATACAGAAAAAGCTCAAAACTATTGAAAATATTTAAATCTTGAATCTGCTTGAGTCTTGAATCGTCATTTGTTTCTCTCGGAGTACCTTTGTGTACCTAATATAAAAACTAATCAAAATATCAATTGTCTATCGCTTTGGGCAAAAAATGAAAAGTATATACTTTTTCTATACTTACTTATACATATGTTATACATATTAGATTTATAGTTGTTAAGAGTTTGATTGAAATATTGTCGTAAATAAGTATGTACCTCCTATAAGACCCACTTATAATTAAGTGGGCGTGGAAAGAAATAAAAATTAATCGCAGCAGCATCGATTATCGTTATTTGTGTCATATTTCATATATAATCATTTTCATGGATGTCGCGTATGACGTCCTATAAATAAAAGTGTAATTAATTAGGTATGTATCAAAGCCGGTTGAAAGCTATTGAATTTATTCACGGGTGACGGTTCATTGAATTATATTCCGAATTTATATTGTCGACGTGCAAATGCTACTGCCGGAAATTATCGTATATTTTTCGTACTCGAAACGAAAACGAAAAGAAACTCGTGCCAAATTGACCCATGCTAACTTATGGCCACCGAACTGTGTTCCCTACCCCGTACCCCATTATACTTCGTCCGATAAAACATGGACCCAGCTATTCGATTAAGCTATGTTCATATTTTGACTTTTGGCGGCATCTCCGTAATGTTAAGTTGAGGCGATTACGAAATACCACAAGAATTTCAATTTTCAATGTCCAAGTTCAACCTGTTTTTAAGTTCAGTTTTGTAAAAAATGCATATGAACCTGAAGCCGGTTCAGAGACGCCGTGTCACTCTAAAACAGATTTCCACGGAAGGAGCTGATGAATCATGAAGATAAGCACATGAATTGAGGCGTTTTTTTTTCAGAATTCACCCTGCCTGGTGTACGTCTTAAAAAACCACCCCTTGTGTTTGAGTGTATGTACTTATGTACGTATACATATAGAATCCTCTCCCGCTTTCATTTCAAGACGTTTAGGGTGGTCATGTTCAAATGCATCTCGGACTGGGCATTCATTCTGGGTAATGCAGACGCCTCTGTCTCTCTGAAATCACACACTACCACACACTGCTGTCTCGGGGTGGACATTGGACGTGGGACTTTCTTATAAGTAGACGGATTTCCCAAAGAAACGCATCAACACAGCAGGAGGGGTGTAAGAAGTAAGAAGCACACCGAGAATGATTCTGCGACAATTTAGTATGCCACACTTAGTTTTTTACATTCAAAAATGAAATTCATGGTGTTGCTACATATCCTAGCTACACGGTGAAAGGTAGTTGCATAACGAAATTAGCTACACCGTGAAAGTAGTTGCATAGCGAAAGTAGCTACGCTGTGAAAGTAGCTACATCGCCAAAGTAGCTACACCGTGAAAGTATAGCTGCATCGCCAAGTAGCTACAACGTGAAAGTAGTTGCATAACGAAATTAGCTACACCGTGAAAGTAGCTAGGTACATCGCCAAAAGTAGCTACACCGTGAAGGTATAGCTGCATCGCGAAAGTAGCTACGCCGTGAAAGTAGTTGCATAGAGAAAGTAACTACGCTGTGAAAGTAGCTACACGGTGAAAGTAGCTACGCTGTGAAAGTAGCTACATCGTCAAAGTAGCCACACCGCGAAATTACCTACACCCGAAAGTAGGTACGTCGACAAGTCGACAAATTAGCTACACCGTGAAAGAGGTGGCATTTTTCGATATGCCATAAAAAAGAAGACTTTTGCAATAGGAAATGGAATGCTGCAATAAGTAAAATTGGTCTATGATTCCAAAGCTTAGGTTAGTTGTTGGTCAATTGGGTATTTCAAAAATCTAACCTAACCTGTAGAACAGATCAATCTCGTCCGCCTACGTTTTAACCCAACCTAACCTGACTAAAATCAAATTTACTCCCATGCAGACTTATTGCACAAGTCTTCTTTTTCATGGCAGATTCTATTTTCTCATGGCACCTTTATATATTTCCCCCGTGAAAGTAGCTACATGGGCAAAGTAGCTACACCCGTAGAAGTAGCTGCCGCATGAAAATCGCTATATCGTGAAAGTATGGCTTCGCGGCGGGGAAATTACCTAGCTACATACTAAATATTGTTAAAAAGCGACATTACAGACAGTACTTAATATTTTCCCCAGTACACTTTCTTTTCTAACTTCTCACCGTAACTGTCCGCGTAGAATCTGTCGCACTGCCACGCCGGGAAGAACCACGCCGAGTTGATAGAAAAATCCTATTCATTCCTCATCCGTCCATAAGGTTATGCGTTACCTATATATTTCTTCTGGTATATGAGATCAGGAATTTCAAGACTTGAACCAACATTACTTTGCATTACTAACATGCATTCATGGGTACCACCTTTTGGCTAAAGCCTTTTTGTAGCCTGAAAAGGGAGGAATTTTTTCCTGTCCTTCAGCCGCCCAACAACCAAGCAAGCTTTAATCCTACAAGCTAAAAGGCTATTCAATGAAACACTCGTTTCGACTCATTATGAGAAAACACATGCTGGTCGAGTCTGGCTCTGGCCTGGCTCAATAGTCATTTTTTTTTCATTTTTATTTGTGTTACACGAACAAGCGAAAGTCATTGTTGCATTGCATACCTAACCCTGTACGTACGTGCAATTTCAATTTCTACACAGATAGGATACGCAATTCACAATTCGCAATACATAGTCCATTTCTTCCAAAGCCCTTTCCGAGTCCTACACGCCGTACTGAAAAGTGTAAGTTGTAATAAGCGTGGCTAATTCACGTTTTTTTAATGGTCAATTGACCAAGTCCGTGTCCTGTGCTGGCCTGAAGGTGAATAAGTCTAATTGTGTGTGTCATCGTTTGACAATTTCTTGCAATTTGACAGTGACATTTGGACATTTGTTAACATTGCAATGCAATAAGCCACCGCCGATAGTCAAGTCAGTCAGAAACTTAAACCCTTACGTAAATTTCGATAAGCGACTTCCTGCAAATTTTTGCTATACTTTCAAACTCTGCTACAAGAAAATACAGTAAATTATAGCTATATTCGCTGTATTCTATATTTTGTTGTGTTCGTTCGTTCGTGTGTGGTCTGGGGTGGTGTTATATTGTGTAAAAGGAAATACACAGTACATTGTACGCAGACGAAAAACCGCATTTGCAATGAGATCATGATTATTTTCAATTTCAATATGTATTCTAATGAGTTGACTGACAGTTTTAATTTACTAACTGGTGTTCGTGTGTACATATTGTACCCCACATTGAGTAATGCTATTACATACATTTAGAAATTGCAGACCCTAAACCCTGGCCTGGACGCGGATATAATTTATATGCACATTAATTCGCAGTAGTTCAATTTTTATATTTATTCTCGTGTCCGTGTCACTCATCACATCAGCAATAGCACGATATACCATACCACTGTTGACTGTGTCTCTGCATTGGACACGTAACTCATCTTTTCAGTTTCAAATATTTGTTTAATGAAGTAGGTTTAGTAGTTAATGTGCCGACTCAGCTGGCTTGGCTTCTGATGATCTCGGGCCATAATTGTAATCAGTCATCATTTCGAGGGCTTGCTAGTCGGACGCAGCGGGTACGGCACGGGGGTGGTCTATGTACCTATACAGACATGTTTAGGTTCGTTTTCGCAAAAATCAATAGGCGTTTGTTTGTGTGTTGTATCTTTATTGTTCGTTGAGTTGAGTACGCTATTGTTGCAGGATGCTGGAGGAGGTTCTAATTATCTTTTCGATTTAATAACATACTAATTTTAATTACCATATGGTTTCGTAATTTTCAGGCGGCGAAGTAATTCTAAAATTTGAATAAATTCAACAATGCCTTCAAGAATACTCTGCCTTATTGTTGAACCTTGAGTTGAGCACGTGGAGAATATTGGCAGGAAATACTAAATTGAGAAATAATGTTATGAGACAAAAAGTGTAATCTTTTGTTCAAAACATTGTGTAGTGTAATCGAAAATATGGCAGGATTCCAAGAACCAACAACCTGAACCCTGAGTGATATATTCAAGATAATACGATAAATATCGGATTTTTTAAGAAAGACGTTCAACATTCAGGAACGTGGTGTACCAAAAATTCCGAAAACAGTTTTTTACGCCTTGTGCGTCTTCCACGCTGGAAATTATTGACAATGTCAACTTGTGCCTTGTGAAAGTGAAAGTTTTTGTGTCTATTTTGCCTAAAATTCAAGATTAATGATTAATGATGTAAATCATTAATCTTAATTAAGATTAAGATAATCTTAATCTTAATCAAGATTAAGGATTAATGAAGTGTGGTGACTGCGAACTCTGAACAAACTACAACAAACTCCTAGAAAGAAAACGCATCCGATTTGCCTGCCACGCACGATAAATTATTCAAATGTGAAGTTTTAGTGTTTTCGAGAGTGATTTCATCGTTATCGTGTGCGTGTGTCTTGGGGCACATTTGATAAGATATACCTGTGCACGGTGTAATTAACGGTATATCCGTATATATCTTTCTTTAAAAATGGGTAATAATTTGACGAGCTACCGTCGGAATGGTGGGACATCAAATGGAGTGGACCCAATGGACGTCCTCAAAGCTAACATCCGGCCTCAAACAGGACTCGGGTTCTCGTCCTCGGGCTCAGCCCATTCCAACGAACATCTCGATATTGAGAATGAGTCAACAACAGGGTTTTTACATCAACCGGGTAACACGAATAGTCTCTTATTTCCTCCCGCTGCTCCAGACGCCTTTGTCCGAAATCGGAAAGATCTCGTGAGTATGAGGTCATCCAAGTACTCCCCCAAAAATATTTCACCCATGCCGGACACGGAAGAATTGGAAAAACGATTCACCAAAGTCCTGGTACGTACCAATCCTAAATTATCATCCGATATTAATATCAATATTTGGCTTTGATAAAACGAGTCAAAATTCTCTGAAATTGTAAACATGGCCATGTGTAAGGTATGCTTATAAGTATTCGGGTATGAGTCATTGTTCGTTCATCGTTTTTTATGCGAATTTAAAGCCTGGTTTTAATCTTTTGCTTTTCGGTCATTCATTGTGTACTCATGTCACCGTTTTATTATCTGAATAATTTGAAGCACTTTCCAAAGTATTATATCAGAGTTAAAGTGTAAAGAAATCAGCTGTTTTATTTAACATAGGTTCTTAAAATGTTGAATGGTCGGTATTTTATTTTGTTATTCGAGATAAGATGTTTATAGACATTTGGTGTATTTTGCACACTGATTGTTGATATTATTAACATAGCTTTAGTGACAAATTCCAAATTCAGTTTTATTCAGTTATTCAGATCCTTCCTTCACGTCATTTCATATGGTAATCTGTGATGTCACATGTAGCATGTAGCATACATAAATCTGTAGAAACATATATAAAACATTAAGCTAATCACTCATTTAATCATAACTTATAACGGTATGATTTACGTACGTAATGGAATGGTATCAATTATCAATGGTATGGTATAAATATGTAAGTAGGTACAATTTTTAAGGATGTTCCGTGGAATTTGAATTTCGCGCCGTTTAGGTTGCCCCATTAAACCTTAGTTAAGGTAGGGGTTGTTCCAAAAGGAAGTAAGTAACTCTTTTATTTTTGTAGAATTACATAGAGCACAGATCGGCCGTTCAGCTGCCTGTCGGCAGCGTGTACGGCTTTAGAGATGACAACAGTGTGGAGAGGT
>JAQFYT010001988.1:0-14235 GCA_034694925.1 Ceratophysella denticulata | reverse complement strand
TTAACCTAACCTAACCTGACTAAAATCAAATTTACTGCCATGCAGACTTATTGCACAAGTCTTCTTTTTCATGGCACATTCTATTTTCTCATGGCACGTTTATATATTTCCCCATAAGTAATACATACCATGTTGCTTGGGAGGTCAAAACGTGCGGGTAAGAACCTGCTGGAGTAAATTAACATCCACACGGGCGAAAGCGACTGATCTTCAGCAGTTCTATTACCAAATCAATTTAGAATCTCGTTCCGGTCTTAATACATTCTCGGCTTGAGGATCCCAGTAAACCTAAGCCTTCAAAGTAAACAGTTCTGGAATTATAATTGGATTAAATGGCCCGGTGTGGTCTCGGGTTCATTTATTTGTTCACGGGTTTAATACGCAGCTTTTGGTAGATGGGAATGGAAAGGGTTGAAACCCTGGAAGAGCTGAGTCGTATACTCCAACTGTAGCCCTACATGAGTGCTAAAGGGGAGCTAATGGATTTCGAAATCCATCTCGAATTACCTTCGCTCTTTCTCGACCACCAAAACCGCTCTAACTTGTGTGAGGACACTGAAACTGGATTATGTAACAATTTAATTGAAAAATAATATTGTGAGAGTGAAATGATCTCGACCTCCCTGTCTCTACTTTATATGAAGCGAATTGTTTAATGGTGTCCTTCCGGCCACGACTTACACTCAGGCCAGGCTCTTGTTGACACTGCCCAAATGCTTCCAGCCGCACTATTCGCTCGCAGAAGGCTCCCTCGACACCTCAGCTAAAGGGGTAATTCCATGCCTCTTTAACTTTGCTCAACTGTTATTTTAACGACATGACACAGCACACAGCCAGCCGGTTGATCTCCATTCTCTCTTTATAATAATATCCTTTTCCGATGGACAGAAGTTTAGTGTTTGTAGAATGAAATTAACAATTTTCAGGATTGTACTGTTTTTAAAATATATAGATTTATCTAGGTACCTACCGTAAGGCATCAAATTTGTGCAGATGCAATTTATGCGTATAATATGCTAGATCTCTTCTAATTCTAAATTTCTGTTCTCGGCGTTTTAAACTTATCTAAAGCCTAACCAACACCGAGGTCAGACCGAACCGTAACCGAAATTATGTCTACACAGAATTGCTTGTGCTGGTGGGTACCCTTTTTCTTTTTGCTCAGGCTTAGGGTTATTATGTGTTCCGTTGTAACCCCAGTCATGAAAATCAGTCATCAGCTAAAAAAACTGCCGTTATATCTTTGTATGTATCTGTATTCTTGGTTATTAGAACAAACAGATTAAGTAATGATGTGCTGCTGGGCTTCTTGCTGGGCATTATTCGTGAGCAGAGACAGACGGGGTGCCCCGCCTGTGCAATAATAGGCTGTGTAATGAGGAAGACAAGTCTATTGAAACTGAGTCCCTTGCAAAGGTGGTTAATGGAGTCATTTCGAAGTTGACACTTTTTTGGAACTCATTCACAATTAGGATGCTATTCAGAAGACACAGAAAAGCGTCCTTGGTGACTCCGCTTCGTCACAACTGCCAGCCCATTATTCTCGACTTCGAATCCCTTGTCACTGCTCAACCAGCCCAATTCCCAAAGGGTCGTCCTACTCATAAATAAATAGAACAGTAGAATACCAGGCGGAACATAACTGTCCGGCCTGCTGCGTCGAACAAAAGCCACAACGAATAAATGATCACTTAATTACATCGCAAAGCAGGGTAGCCAGGAACAAACTTTCGATGTAGTGGCGTTGCAACGCAAGTTGTACGCGTCACGACAGAAATTCGATTTGGTTAAGCTAGTACATGAAACCCTGACGAAACATATTGAGATAAACATTTCACTTTCCATTTAAATTGAGTGTAAATATTTATGTTTGTTCTGGAAAATTCGAACCAAAATCCGGAAATTGGAAAACTGAAGAAATGAAATGATATAAAAATACCGTTTTTTCCGAGTACTTCTGAAAACGTAGAAATGCAAAACTGTAAATGGCAGTGTTTCGTGCTGTATCCAAGTAAGTGATCTCATGAGACACGGGAATCCAGGGTCTTGAAGTAAAGACAAATAGAATCCACTTAAGTTGAGAACACTCCGAGGTGCGACTCGACAGGAGAAGAAATAGAGCCATATTTTCTTCTCTTATTTGCATTTCCAAACTGTTCAAGTCCCAAAATTGGAGAGATACCGAAAATACTGCTGATTGTACAACAAGAAAAAATACACAAATCCCCCGGTTTCACTCAATAAAAGCAAATTGGAAAGTTTGTACATAGACCTTTTTACAACACTTTTGTGGTATTTTTGTTCAAATTCTGACAGAAAGAACGAAAAGTAATCCAAGTTTAGGAGAAGATGCTATACAAATAAAAAAAATTGTAGACGATAGACGATGATATTCCGTTTCCAAGTTCAAATACTACTTAGGTACCTACCCAAAAAGAAACGACTTTAGGCACACGCCTGTGTATTTTTTCTTTTAAAATCTGGATATGGTGGAATATGATAGCAATAATAATGTAATGTGTCTCTGAAGGGCGAAGTCCGCAAACAGTCTACTTTGACATGTTCATATTATTGGAAGATTATATTGCAAGAGCGAGCCCATAATACAGGTCCACTTTATAGAACCGAATTCCTATGTGGCCAATAACAATGTATCCAAGCTGTGTCATACGTGTCGATCGAGAAAACATGAAAACCTTCATGATCGCAATAACCAATGGTGTTTTCTAAAAATTGTAATCAAGTTACTCATGACATTATTGACAGTAACTATTTCAAATATTGCATTACAAGTAAATTTCATGAATGGCACCAGCTACATATGGATATAACCGATTTCGTATATTTTAATGGTACACGTTCTTGTTAGACAAATGCATAGAGAAGTTACATCTTCTCTCAATATTTCAACTTCAAGATTTGGAAATTACACGGCACTGACTTGAGTTCAACCTATGCGCTAAGACATGGCTTGAATCTTGAGTCTCCGTATTTTTACTTGTCACCAAAAAAGCAGCAGTGTCCCCCGGGAGAAGTCATGAACTGAAAAATATGCCTAGAAAAATGGAAATAATAGGCTAGGACTTGGCTTGGCATTGCCTCTTTCCTTGGCAAAAATCCTTATGTAATAGTATAACTCATCCTTGTGCCGAGACAAAATACTTGCATCTTTAGTTTAATATCCGGTCTGATTTCTCAATTAGGATGAGAGCGCTATATCACAGACTCCTAATTCCCAGTAGACTAACCAGAACAAACAGGTCTGAGTTATGGCCGCGTTAGCGCAGTTTCGAAAAAATGTAATTTTCCGCATAGGTTTTGTTAAGGAAAAATTCTGCTAAGAATCCTGCATAACTGTCTCGTACGTCCCATCACTCTTCATCTCCGGCACTTCCTTCCGCTTCCGGTTCTGAGCTCTCTCCGTCGTTTCCAGATTCAGTAAAAATATATCCAGTAATGGAACTTTTATCCTTGTTTGCTCTCGTGAGCGAGCGGAGTAATCTAGGAGAATGGAGAAAAATGCGTCCAATAAAAATGATGAAGAGAGATTCCATGACGGGGCGACAATGGGCCTGGATAATGGAACCAGACGCTCACTCTCCCTAATCTCATTCTCATCTCGCTTCTTTCCACGCCCACAATCAAAATCAACTCATCCCGAGTCCCTGCCCTAATCTCCCGTGATGAATGCTTCCACGCTCGTCCTGGAATCCCAACCCAATTAGCTATCATCCCAACACTACAGTAGGATCAGAATATGCAAATCGTAATTGGGTCCAATCATGAGGGTAACCGCAAATTAGTTTTTCGGGACAATTACGCTACGATTCTATATCCCCTGATGAAATATACAATTTGGCAGGTGGAACACACATACGCCAGGGATACTCATGATTAGAAATAGTCTGAGCGCCGATAATCAAGTTTAAGTATCAATTAAGAATTTACAAATGTACTTTCTGAGTTCTTTTCAAGGCTTAGTAGTGTTCAGATAAAATATTCAATATTTAACTTCAAGTCGACCATTTTTAGTCAAACTGCACTTTGAAATGGTTCAAATCTGAAGACATTTATCGTTAAATGCAATAAATTTAGACACAGTATGCAGTATGCGATCTAAAGTCCTTAGATCGCGTTATGCAACCGTAACCGTCTTCCATGGCGTTATGAAAACATGACATGAATACTAAAACTGTGAGCTGTGTTCGCTTTGCGTGTTTTCTAAAAATGGTTATATCGTCATTGATCATATTATAATGGCGGGTGCTTTCTTCTGGAACCCTTTTTGAATTATTTGCTTATGATGCTGCTGCTAGGAAACCTTTGCTCTCATCTCATCTCCCGTAAATTGGAGAGAAAGGGTTTCCCGCTGCGGAAGGCGCTGGGTTGATGCTCACTAAATAAATGATTCGTGACAACCCGTTATTCATACACCCTCTCACTACGTACGTGTTTATTCACGGCCAAACATCTTCTTCAACTTAACTCTTCACCCTTTCAGTACAGAAACACGAAGGAATTCCATCGTTTATTCCTCCGCTTTTTACCCGCTGCGGAGAGAGACACAAAAAATCGGACGCATGCTGGGAATCTCGTTCCGTATTTGTCTACATCTCGCCTCTAGCTATCTCACTCCTCTCAGCTTCAGCATCATCGCATCGGTCAACATATCAGAAACTAATTACGAACGAGTGTTCGTGATACTGTGACTCCGATTCGTTTAGCAGTCTGACATGAACAATTATCCATTATGAAAAGTGAACATGCTGAAAAGTTTAACAGTACGAATGTTGGCTCAAAAGGTCAAATATAAAAAAATACTAAGCACGAAACTTACTAATTCACGAAGTGCCACATATCTATCTGCATGTTATGCTGGTGTACGCAAACCATCTCCGTTTGCTACTCATCTTCAGTAACCTAAAAGTATTTTCTGAACGTGTGCCCTTTCAAACGAGGTTCCCTGAATCACAGAAAAGTCGTTTATAATGAATCGCTTGACTTCACCCGTCCTTTGAGGCAGAAACAAGTCAATTTGGGTGACACACGGACGGAACAGCAGCTGCTGCTGAGTTGACCCATGTCCCATTGTTCCATTTACAGGAAAATGCCCATTATATTGAGACTGACCATGAAGTTGGAGTTCATCTTCCGTCCATTATTGACGTAAATAAAATTGTTCCAGGGTGTCAAGAACTCAAAAGGCAGTCTCACGGGGTGGGGCACTTTGTAATGGACTCCAGTCCAGTGTATAACAATAACAAGCTATGAACTCCGTGTAATGCAAGTCTAATACAGTGACCAGGGATCACTATTTAATAACAAAAGCCAAGTTAGAGCCCGGAACGTATTCACTTTTGTCATTGTCCATTTAACATTTTACAACAATGCAGTTTTCAATGCATCTCCAGTTATTGAACAGTATTCCGAGAAAAGTCAACCGGTTACCTTTCGAGACTGCGTTTTCAAGAATAGACGCAGTATGCAACTTAATAATAGTATAATTATGTTCCATGTTCCATCCAGAAAGAAGTCGTGCTCCTCGCTGGTACGATGATTTGTACTTAAAAGCTGTCACCTTCCATGCCTGCAATGTTAACAGAATTCCTTTACTATTCCTCGTTTTGAATGGTTGCTGGTTGTTGTCGGACTTGTATTATACGAGTATTATGCGTGAGAGACTTCTGCACATCTGAATAGGCTGATGGTGATGTTCATTGTGAGTTTATGAAGTGGCACAATACAGTACAATAGCAATTTTTATTTTTATTTTTTGCTTTTTCCAAATCTCTGACTTAGGAGAAAAGGCACATGAATGGGATAATGGCCTGGTCTAACATATACACCCTATGATCTTTATTTTTTCCACTCCATTCTCATCAATTTTCACACAACAAACGACTATCAGGATCGGGGAATGGGTCATAGTCCTTTTCAAACCCTGGCAGGACATGACCTGAGGTCCATGTGACGAGATCAGTCTAAAATTCAACGACAATTCGGCGGTCACACATTGCAAAACCTAATTTTTGATATTTAGTGATATGGGCTTTTAATTGGTCAACAGTCAATAGAAAATATCGTGCATCGTGCACTGTACAAAACGTACAGTTTTAGTTCAGGTTTATGGCATTTAGCGTCAAGCTTATAATCGATTGTTGGAGAACTAGATATTACGTTGAACTACATACACGAATGAGACGAAAGAGTTGTTATTTCTAAAATAGGAATCGGCTTATAATCGAATGATTCAGAGAGAGATATCGCTTCGAATCATTTAACACCAACAAATTCGATACAGCCGCCCAACAATGATATTTTTCCATAAAACCGTCCATCCGCTCTTACCCGGTTGCCGACCCTGTCTATTTATACAAACGATCCGAATTGTATAGAAGCCCACCCTCCCTGCCAATTTCCGTGTGATCCCTGGGGTCCACTTTGAAGGAGATACGGAGGGAGTGTCCCACACCCTCCAACCGAATAAAACGATCGAATCACAGATCAGCCAGAGTCTCTTGTGCACTTAGCACTGTGACAAAATTACCCCTACGGCCTCGCTCATTTAACACAATCTCCTGTAATGAATAGCCAATTATCCTCAACTCGCTTTCCATCGCTCCGACTCGGTGCATTATGAATTCACATCTATTATGTAAAATGCATAACAGTTATGGGGTTGGGGTTGGAGCTGGGTCTGGGATCAAGGGGAGCCGACTCAAAGCTTCTATGGACATATACACATACACATATTATTATCCGTCCTCGTCCATAAAAAACAAAACACATAGCGCACGCTGCTGTTTGAAATGCATAGATGTATTTAAACGTCGGAAGATTAATCGAGACTTTCTGGTTCTTGTACTGGGGAAAGAAGCCGCCCCGAGAGATAAGTACCAAAGGATTTCTTAGCTCTAGCTGATGATAAATTAATTGGATACAGTTGATGAAGCTCAGACACGCAGCTGGGAAGACCAACACGCGGTCTTTTGTTTACACAAAAACCAATTTAAGGGATGCAACGAGATATTCAATTAGCCCGACCTTCTGCTGTTAGCCATAATCACAAAGCTAAGAACGGCTACACACATCTGTACACACACGGTTATGGCGTCTTTGGCGATCGGATTCCGGATGGATGCTAAAATCGTAATTCGTAGTCGCACTCATCTTTCAATGGCGAGACGATAATTCTATTAAACAATACCAATGTTCGATTAATTGAAGTGGTCGCTTAAGACTTATCGTCCTAACACCAATACTCATGAAATTCCAGGCGACGCTTCTCCGGTTCGTCCGACGACCCTTACTCATGCTCCCTCATAATTGAGCCTCAATTCTCGATATCTCGAAGTCCCGTCTTTTATGAGAAAAGGAAGTGAGTGTTTCATGAAGCAGAACTTTGAGCGCCGTCCCCTAGAATCGTATCAGAAAATGATCTCATCTCATCTCATCATCTCGGCATGTCGGGGACGCAGCAGAAACTTTGTGGATAAAATTCGCTGATGCTGCCAAATCGATGATGACATTAGGAGGCTGGGAAGGAGATCGGATGGCCCGTAGAGAGGAAGTCATTTTTTATTGGCTATAGCCAACTGGAAGCCTATTACAGCAAATTGCTTTGATTTTTTTATTCCAATTAAATGAGACACAACTTTAGTGTTGGATTTAAATGACGTACAACCATTTATGACAAATGGACACGTTTTTCTAGTCAGCTGACAACCCTGACTGGAAGATCCCTTGTTCCCTAAACGAAAGGGCATAAGCTGTAAAAGCGTAGTCTGGGAAAGTGAGCCTATTACGGGGGAAAGTTGGGGCGGAGAAAAAGTAATTGGACTTGGAAGGAGATTCTAGGCAGGGCTTCAGTTGTATGTCCTCTGTCTTGGGACACAGGAAGAGAGCAGTAAAGAGAAGTAAAAGCCTCCATTTGCTCCCCGCTGGAAGAAACCCAAATTATTCCATCAAAGACTCCTACGTCTTTAATTGGATACTAAAACAATACAAAGGCCTAACGGACCAAATTCAGTCCACTTAAACCCAACATAACCCTTTCGTTTAGCAACCACGAGATTTTGATGGACGTGTCCCGTTGGACCTAAGCCGTATCCATTTCAGAAACATGCTACTTACTCTATTTAGGTAATTTGCTCTGTGGTTTGCCCTACCGCCCACCGCAGGTCAGTTTGTCTTGACTTGTCTCATGTCAATTACAACTTAAGTCCGATGACATCAAGGCCCACCGCCAGACCGCCCACAATTTTCTCAAAATTCAAATTCCAATGAGCCACTTGCCTGATTGAATTATTGGAATTTTCCCTGACCTACCGTGCACCACTGGCTTAAAATCTGCATGGGGTTGTCCGTGTAAGCTAACCTTTGTTGTCAATTGTGGAATTGGTATTACGGACTGCAGAAGTTATCACTACATGCATTTAGGTATCTATTTTTATAAAGTTCACCACCCGCAGGTTCCATAGCGTGAGCGATCAGTTCAAATCAAGAGGTTTACTCTAAATCTTCTCAAGAATGCGGATTGAAACCATCGGAATATAGGCGGGTCGGTTTTACGAGGTGGAATTTGGTGCATGGGGTGCAGGAATTCGGTGATCGCATTTTCTGGGCGCGTCGGCACAAGGTGCAGATTGGCAGCGTCTTCAAACAAATATACACCGGAATATGAGCGAGTTTAATGAATTTCAACTTTCAGCGTCATCAGTCATCATCCATTACCACGACTATCTGTATAAACTATGTTTGTACAGGTACCTATATAGGTAACCCTCACCTACAAAACCCCTAAACCCCTGAAATATTGGAGTGGACATAATTTGTGCTAGATTTGATGCGATTTTTGAAAAGTTAATCATAAACATCATCAATCTATTTGATATGGCAGTTTTCCAATCAAATAGCAAGTATGTAAATTACGTACCTATAACATGCCACAAATAATTATGGGTCATGAATTTCGTGCGATAAACGAAAGGAACCTATATGGCGCTTGGCAACCAAACATGAAGGTATTTAAGTTTTGTATCCTAGTAAAGGCATAAGTACGTTTAGTTTATATGCTCAGATCAGTGTTGCACACAGTAAATCCTTCGAGTCACTAGTTTGTGTTATTATTGCTGAGGAAGGGACTTTGTCACGAGTAACTGTAGATCATGTACCACCGTGAGCCCGGTGTGTTTCCAGAGGAACGATTCCATTGAGATGGAGGGTCTACTGGGAAGTCAAGTCTATCTCTGAAGTGCATTATTATTGTTATTATTTGTCGCCCTTGTCCCCTCCTCCATTATCCCACTAAGCACCCTCTCCGCTCAACCGGCAACTTTTTCAATTTGTTCAACCAGCCTAACTTGAGGCTCATTGTCACAGGCTACAGAACTTTTACCTGCCCCAACCTTCAAACAATCAACCCTGACTTGGCTTGGGTTGCTGTCGCTGGCTTTTGTAAGCTTATTTTATGCCTGCTCTCGCGCTTTTCACGAAGCGATTTACCAATTCATCCCTTACTTAGACTCGTCAACAGTCAGAATTCTCAGGTCACTTGACAATTCATAATGCTTGATGATCTACACAGAAAGAAGGCAGAGTTTTCTGAGGTCTCGTTCATTGTTATTAACTTTTGTTCATATCATTGTTCCAACTGGGCTCGAATTCCAAGATCTTAAACCAGATATTTGGTCAAGATCAATCTGGTTAGAATTGTATCTATTTCTGCTTGTTTTTCTTGGTAAACAAGGATAAGAAATAACTTTATGTCTCAGTGGACGTGTATAATTGTTTCCATTTTCCATATGTGAATTTTCCTCGTGTCAACTCAAGTGTGCTATTGTAGCCGTAAAAGGTGAATTTCCCCGTGACTTTCGAAGCTGGGATTACAAGTTTGTTATTATTACAGCCTATTATTGTCAACGCGGGATATTTGCTGTACCTTGGAGAGTCCAGGGGAGGTCTGCTTTGCCTTGATCCCTTCACATCATCTCCACAGATTGACTCTTTTTCAGAATTTCTATGGTTGGTCGATCACGGTTCATAGAAAGCGAATAGACTTTTCCATTGTCCGCAATGTACACAGTATTCACGAAGGAATACCAATGGGAAATTCTATTCAATGGGTACCTACTCAACTTTTACTGTTCAGTGATTCTCATTTCTCGGATAATGTAGGTACGTATTAAATGCTTGTTTGTTGTGAAAAATAAGCACTGCGGGATGGCGGTGACGCGGGGCAGGCAAGATTCAAGAAACCCTTGACGAAATATTTACCATATAGTGGGCTTTAAGCTTAAGTCTGTCGCTGATTAAATAGTGTTTTGAATGGGTTTCGAATTTGAATACTATACTGTAGAAGAGGAACGCACAACTATTGGCTCTGTAATTGACAATCGCGCCAAAACTTCAGCCAATAACGTTACATATAACTCCACAGCGATAGCGACATCGAATTCGTATGCGTTAAAATTGAATTGGATTTCAACGCCCCTGCCAGGTATTCTTGAAATTTTAAATACACGTTGAAAAAGGCTTGGCCATAATTCCAAGTTTCTGAGTAAGTTAAGTATTATAGGCTATGCTGGTGCTTCTCATTCCTGAAATTCTTCCCGTTTTAAGCTGGGCAGAGATGCTGGAGATGGGATAGTAGATTGATCAGGCTTGAGATAAAAGGATCTTCCGCCCAGGTCAGCCTATATTTAAACACATAAGATCTTGATTTCCCCAACCTCGGAATGTTCATGAGCCTCATTTGAAACGCACTGGTATTTTAAAGAGCTCCTTCCTGGGCACAACGACTAAACGATCAAATAAATCTGATTTCTCGGAATTCCAAGGAAAGTTAATAGGGTTTAGAAAGGAAATAGCGTAATTAAAATCGTCATTCGGCTGCTACGATATACAAATACACACATACAAACGTTAGCAGCAGTAACCAAAGCAAAGGCTTAGTGGGAGTGACAGACTGAGAATGCACTTGAACGGGTGGGTATCATGATCACGGACAACCAAAGGGCCCTTTTCATATCAGTGACCAGATCAGTAAAAACGGTTTGTTACACATTGAAGCCTGCTCCGGTGGTTGGGTTGTTGTGTTCAAAGGCTTTGTTGTTCCCTTTTCTTGCCCTGATGCCCTTTCCTGAATTGATCCACAATCTGAGCATGATATGATCCAATTATCCAAAGCTCCACAAAGCCACAAGTTTTCTTATTGGATTAGGGTACCAGCTCAAGGAAACACGACCACAATACAAATCTCATGTGGCATGTTTTCACTCCCCTACCGCATTCACGCTCCAGACAAACCAGGGTCAGGAGCGCTTTACAGCAGTTTTTAAACTGTACGTTGACTCGATTATTTCCATATACAGCATAAAGGGGGTTATATTGAAAAATGAATTGTAAAATCCAATTAACGCCAAACATTAGAATTGTTAAATTACCAATTTAATGCAATAATATCGCCTTCTAAGTGGACCATCTTTTGAATATACTGTGGATAGAGAGCTATAAAGAATACCCGATTACGTGTATTTGATTTTTGACTTCAACACCTGGTTAAAGTATAAACAATATTTTTACCCAAAGGTGGAAACGTGTGCTAGTTAACGAGCCTGTCAATTTCCTGGCTTCCTCTCCAATTACAGTTTGGCCTGTTCCAGAATTAATTAGATGTCTGACACCTCTTCAGAAAACGTGTATTGAGAAGGAAGTGGGTGGGGACTGCCTCGTTGCAGAGCACAACAAACGTCAGGCTTCAATTAATTGCTGAGTGAATGGAATTAATGGGAAGTGAACAGGGTTCATTAAATACTTCGTGCTTCCAAATAGCACCCACACCAAAATAACAGCAACCTGATTCCGGGTGTCAGGTAGATCACGTCGAACTTAAAACGGCTCTGCCATACATGCTTATATATATAAGACACGGTGACAAATCTTTACGGATTTCTAGGTAAAGATTACTTGCTTGTCCACATAACCAGAGTTTGACATGACCTGACAGTCCAATCCATGCCCAATTCATGTTTATGTTTGGGTAAGAAAAATACACCTTATTTACGAAGGAATGGATATTTTTGATTTGAAAAGAAGGCAGTGCCGGTTTCATGCTTGATTTTTCACTCTCTGACATTTCTTGTGACTACAGAATACAGTATAAGGGTTTCTTATAATTTTCACTATGTACACCTAGCTATTCTGAGATTGAAAAACGTAGGTACCTAACCTATTACAGTATGGTGCAAGGTGTCCTTTTCTCTCTCCACAAAATCGTTCAATTATCTCTAACAAGCGTGTAGCCATGGCCATAACATTTATTACTATTGTGGGCATTTAACCGATAATTGAGTGGAAACACGGAGAAGCACGATGTCGATGAAAGCAGAGTGTGGTAGGTAAAACCGTATATCTTGGTCATTAGCCCTGAATTCCCGCAAAGAATATCAACACACAAAATATCATTGCCTCATTAAATAATATTGCATATGTGCCCTAGATTCAACTCCTACCGGATTTGACGGCGGTTTACCTTTCGGTTTTAGCTGAAAGTGTTTAAGTGTTTACAATTATATTACAGAAAAAAATAGATGAAATTCGATAGTGTAAGCCGTCATATATGATGCCAGCCCGTTCATACCCACATCATGAACATCAATTACCCAAATTGTGTGCCACCCTGTATCCGTACTGTAATTGAAATACGTGCATTTAAGCGTGAATATTATTATGGAGCGCAGATTGCGGAGCTTATGATCATGATGGCGGCGAGGAAGGGTATAACAAAGGGTTCGGATGTCACCCGACCCCAACTCATTGGCTCGTCCAGCCCACTCCAGCTCTGTTTATTCAGTTGATAGGAAGGAAGGGGGAAATCAGAATCCCGACCGGGTGAGAATTGAACCATAGAATATGGAACTGAGCAATTGCATTTAAGTGCCTTTATCCCCACACCAGATCAGTTCAGAACCCCCCAGTAAAGGAGGAATAATAACAAATCATAAACTTATAAAACCTCCGAACTCAATTCAATGTTTCTATTCAACCAGAACAATTCAATTCTAATCATGAACCCTATACAAGAGCAGGAGCACCCATAACCAAGCGGTTGAGCTTTTGTGATACGTGAGCGTTAGTCCTCGATGCCCTGTTGGGTCCACATCCACATTCCGCACAATATTTTATAAAAAATTGACACCTTGAATTAATAAAAAATTCTTGGCTAACCTAACCTCAGACGAATATGACTTAGGTATATAAGATTAGGCTACATAGAAAAAACATACGCGATTCCCGGGTCCAACACAGTACCCAAGCATGCCCTTTGTTGAATAAAATAATATCTGTCGAACCTCAACCCATGTGTAAATAAGACGTGAGTTGAAGTTATGTCCAATTCATGCAATATTCGTGCAGAATATCTTAATTACACCTAAGCAGGAAACAAATTGGTCGTGGGAGAGATGTAATGATGACTGGGCTGAGCACGCGACAAAAGCTTATAGCGTGTTTTAATACATGAGGTCAGCCAGGGTTAAAGCCTATCCCCGAGATGCTAGATTAAGTAATCATCTGCGAGGAGTTATGAGAGTGCAGTGAGAGTCGTTATTGGTTTGGTCCGTGGTGGATGCCAATTAGGTTGAACTATACCTATCATCATTACCGCGAATCGGTTAACCTAAATCAATACGTTTAGGCGAAACAGTATTTGTGTGAAATTGAAGACAAATAAAAACAATATTCGAATTATAACATACAAAATGCATAGGAGGAAATACTGTAGTATTGAACTCGTGATTAATCCTTTGTGAGTGCAACTGGACACTTTTTTCTCTTTGTGTGTTTCAGTTTTTTTTATGCCAAGATTAAGTGGAACACTAATTACCAATATCTTCCGCCCTATGAAGTTGTAGATGTTGGACAGGTGGTGATTAGTTCTTTGCATGCCGAAACCAAACTATTTTGATTTTCTGCAGATTCACGCAAAGCGACGTGAGTGGGTGGGTACAATTAGCAGTGTTGGGTTGTTCCGTGATATATGGGTAAAGATATGGATGCATAGCTGGAGAGCTCTGCACGGCCTGACCCTGCTGACTTTGATAAAACGTATTACGACTCTATTAAAACACATGGAGGAAGATAACAACTCTAGCCCCATGGAGGGAGCACGTAATAAATATATATAATATATTCATATGGTCTCACACTCTCTCACGAAAATGATCACAATCTTCA
>JAQFYT010001987.1:0-14236 GCA_034694925.1 Ceratophysella denticulata | reverse complement strand
CCGATACTTGGAAACTTCGGAACACGGGATATATCAAAGAGGATATATCAAATGTATTCAATCCTGCAAGCATTCCTTCTATCTATCCAACTTAAAGCCATCAAACGCCTGAGCATTTTAGCTTTAGCTTCTCCAACTTTAATTCTGGGAAGATAAACGTGCAATGCAGGGAATATTGAATTTAGTACCTATCTCAACCTCGTACAACCCACTCAAGCGTCAGACCTTTTCCCTAATAATATTGTTTACATTTACTCACATTACCTTAAATCAAATAGAAGGATAAAAATAAAACCAATGAATCCTGAGCGATATAATAACGTTAACCTTTCTATTAAATTAAAACCCCGGTTTTGATGCTTCCTACGGTTGTGTTAACTACCTATTCAATTTTATTTGCACAGCGTTTGGAGTTTCAAGTATTGAAGTTTCCGTATCCATGCATAAGAACCTATGAGCATGAGATTCGTCGTAGGAGAGTGATTAATTAAAACGGTGGCCAATCGATTTTTTCCTCAAACACCAATATGCACTCCTTCAAATCGTGGAAATTACGAAATATAACAAAATAACAACAAAAAACACTCATTCGCATATAAAGTTTCAGTCAGAGTTCTAACGACCCAACTCCGACTCCGACGCTGGCTAAGTAATTAGTCCTTTGAATTCCAGACTCGAACTTGGAGTGACTCGCTCCTCGCCTAATCAAAGTAAATACGATACTCACACGTAAGCATCAACACGAAACTATAAAACGAAGGTGAAATCTAATTCCGAGTACACTGAGACTAATGAATTTCTATAAATAGTACAGAGAGATATTGCATAATTTCTTCACTAGGAGTGAGCACTGTAAATCTCGTACTTCCATGTCAATGTTATCCATTTGTGAATCTGTTATTATGTTAGGAATGAACCACTGTTTGTGCTTGTAAATACTTTGAAAAGCGGAACAAAACACAGCTGCCTGCCGTTCCGTTCATCTTTTAAGTCGTTTTATTTGTGTGCATCACCTACAGATGTATAACACAAGCGACATTATGTATTCTAACTTGGGCTTAGACTTAAGCTTTCCGATATATATTTGTGTATATCAAATCCAGACTTTGGAACGAAACCAGCAACTGTGCAATTATGTAATAAATGTGAAAATATCTCTTGTGGTTTGAGAAAGTCAATACAACTGTTCTGAAACTAACTAATGCCAAAAAACTTCCAAACTTCTGCGAGCTGGAATCCTACACTTTACAGTCAAAATAATGTTCACTATTCTGTCACAACAATAGTTTGTAGAATGAACCGCGACGCAGAAGGGCCTTTGACCCAACAAAAAAAGTTCTAATTTGAACGTGATATATTGGAAATTGTATTTTCAATTTTTCTGGTACAAAACAGATTGATAGAGTAGAGCTCTCAAACTGGATTGTGCTAGATGCAGAAGCTATATCATTGTACATGCTCACACATTATGTAATTTTTTATGTCATCACAATCGACTATTATCACTCTCTGTAACCACATTTAACTTAAGCTTTAAGCTGCGTTGACACATGAATAAACGACAATAATATAACGCATGTGGTGCAGAGCCAGCGCTATCTACGGAATGTATATTGCAACTTAAACTGGAACCCAGCCTTTTAACATATTCAACCCCAGTTTTGGTAGTACAATTAAATTCTCGTTTCTGTCAAACTTAAATAAATGATAGATATTAGATAGGAAAATTACAATCGGCCATATTTCCAGCTTTTGATATCGTTTTTGGAATACTAAATGCTAAATCAGATTGACTACCGAGACAGAAATAATTAATTTCAAGTGCCAAAAGCAAAATTAAATATTTAAAGAATCAGAAATAAGCATGCTGAACCGTTTTTGTAAAACTTTAATGATATTCAGAGCGCAATGACCATTATCCTGTTAAAATACAATAGTAATGTAATCAAGAAGACGCTTTACTGTCATATAGGATACAGGAGGCCAAGTTAGAGCGTGAGCTGTGTACATACGTAGACAAAAGTGGAAATATAACAAAAAACCCCGAATGTGAATCCATCTTTTTTCCCTCCCCATGCACTTTTGTACTAAATGTTGCTTCCCCTCCGATCCCAGCCCTGGCCCTGGGATCTTCGAAGATCTTGGCTTTCTCAGAGCCAAAAGATCTGAACGACTGATTACGTAATAAATTCATATCTGGACTCTTCTTCTACTTCCACACACACACACCCGGCTGCATTCTGAAGGCATGTGGACCGAGACTGGTTTCTCCGAGAACACGATCCCCTGCCACATTAAACCCTGACACAATCCTCGCTCTGGATAAATAATGAAACAGTGTACACATACACGTACTCCTACAAACAAAGGTTCGTACAGATGCTGGATCTTATATGCTTGTTTCAGTAAGCAGTTCAAGCGATAAATCCTATTTGGTCAAACAAATTTCGTTATTCTTTTGCAGCAGCGAGTTTTGTCGCAGTTTACCGCATATGCATATTTTGAGTCCACAACAGCGGAATGGATATTAAAATTGGGCAAAATAAGTATAGAGCATATGGTGACCGTGACCATGTATCCTTATTTTACCTGGATTATCCTGATTTTGGGTTAAGAAATTAAAATTTAGTTAATGGCTGATGGCAGGCACGAGAAAGAAATGACAAAATCTGCGGATTTAGGATAAAATTCATTTATTTGTGATCAAGTTTTAATGCTACAAGCCAGCACCATATTCTTTTCTTAGTATACAGCTAGATGGCCCTCCAAATATACATAGATTCTTATGGTTTATGAATGAATTCCTTGGTATTAAGACATGAAATGAAATGTATGCTGCCCAGCGTGTAATTGCTATCTATATCACAGAATGGGAGATAATCCTTGAAGCATGTGTAGCGTAGCATATGTGTTTTCGTTCAAGCTGCTGATAGTATGATTATCTTTGCAGATTAAATCCAAAGCTCATAATATACTTTTTATCATAATCATAATAAGACATACCTCTCCATGATGCCGTAGCCGGCCTTCTGGAGTATTTTCGGGTAGGAAATAGAGCCGTAGGCTGGCAAAATTCTCTGAGCGGTCTGTCCATAGGAGCTGAACTTCGGCAATGCTTAGAATGGCTGAGTCCGGATAAATACGAACCGGAAAGAAGTTGGAGAGTGAGAGTGTGCGACTTCCAATTTTCATGGATTTGAAGAAGGAGTATGGACCATGACGTCCGAGACACGTGCTGAACTGTAAATCAAAAAATAAATCAACACGTTTTATCTATTTTGTTCATCGTACTTCCTGCATCAAGAAAATAGAGTTGAAGCAACTTCCGCTTATACTCTGTAATCAAACACTTCGTTGCTTGAAGTATCCTTGTTATTCGACTTTGATCTTATTCTGCATAAACTGATGAAATCAAAAGTCGTTACGAAGTCACTGACTGCTTTAAATACGAATACATTACAACTTTACATCGCAAGCGAAATGCCATTAGCTAAGAAGGGCCAAAATATGACTTTAACGGGGAATAACCAATATGTCGCGCTGCATCAAATTAGGGTTAGCTAATAGTTAGAATTAAATGGTTTGGATTAAGCCACAACTATGTACATCATGACTTCAGGACCTCGTTTGCATGATACACAAACAAAATGGCAGAATAGTCGTACAGACTCCCTTTCATGTTCATAATTCATGTCCGCTCCGTATAAATTGCCACTTTCCCTCATTTTTACCGCGACGTCAGTTGAGAACCACAGTTGTGTGTTACCAATAAATAAATTAAGCATGTGTACCTTGCACCCATATACTTTATGCCTAATTCGCCTTCCATCCGCCGTATAGCCCAACTAATAAAGCATGAAAGCAAAATTCCTTTTATTATACTCCCAGAACCCGAAGAAGTGACAGAAACAAATGACAGACGAGAAATCGACAAAGAAAAAGTTCCCCATCACGCACAAGAAAAAGAGTCGACGTCGACATGGTGTCGTGGGTGTATCGGAGAATATAAGGGGAAAACACGGAGACATCCAAAATCAACCCTCCCAGTCAAAGCCCTCGGCGTTCGTTCGTTAACCGGGAGGGGGGAAAAGGACTTTCAAAATTTTGTCCCCATGCTCATCCCTGGAACCCCGGTGTAATAAAATATACAATAAACTCCATTCATGGGGCTCAAATGGAAGAGATGCGCTTTGGACAGTAACCAGGGTAAATTAGCACTGGTGGGCGTAAACACTCCGGAATGACGTTCAATCTAACCTCATTCCGTGACCTGTCCGGAACACATGGAATAAATTCCGAAACAAAATAATTGCCAAATAAAAAAAGTAAATCCTGTATAACTATATGGATTACATCCGGTATAGGTTTTCTTGTGTCGATTCCGATTAATATATGAAAATCATATATGAGTAATTCAATTTAACCCACATTGTCTTTCTATTCAAATTCTGTCCAAATTATACAGTCTAAAATTCAGTGTATTTGAAAATCCATTTCTCATAATTAAGTATGGTTTGATTATGACCAAATAATTTGAAGTCTTGAAAACTGCAAGAATCGATACAAACACAAGCCATTGAAATTGAGTCTGCAAGGGCAATAATTTATACTCATATTTACAAGAGATTACACCATGCCACACTGTTCCCGACCACTAGTCCCAACAATGGCCAGACACAATGCCAGAGATGCATTGAGTGCAAGATGATCCCTGGCGGAGACAGCATGATTTGGCTTATATCCTGACTGTACCAAAGCAATTCTTGTACTATATCCCATTAATGTGGTATTAGACTAGGCTATGGTTAGGCCTGTGCATTGTTGAGTTCCCGTTGAGGAAATCAGGTAAGGTAGGTAGGCCTCGAGGCACTGGATAAATACAGCCCTGCCTCCGCCGTACAATTTTGTCCAGCATGATTCATAGTAATTGTTTGAGCTCGGAGAAGGAGCACAATGCAATATTATATTATGTAATCCTCTAATAGCTCCACCAAACTCTTCGTTAACTTAACACGAAAGTATAACTCTCATCTCATTGTATCTCATGGAGTCCTGTCGTAGGGCAGGTGAGCGGTGTACATGATGACTTCATTGATCCAGCAACAGTATGCAGCACGAAAACTAAACACGCCTCCATTCGACTCAACCACGGCATGGCATATGGATGGACACAAACGTTCCCTAGGTTTTTCGGGGCTGGGAATTTTGTTCCATAGGAAATTTGACTATCGATCGTAAACATTCAATATGTAACATCGTGATTCGCGTAGGGCTGCAAATCTCTAAACTGTGTGTAATTTGGATTCGAGTTAAAGATATTCTTATATTTATTTGTTTGATGTAAACTTTCCTTCAGGATTCTTATACCCGAGTTCTACTATACATTTGATTTCGTCACGTAGTACATAAAATATAGAGTCATCAACCTGGATCATGCCGGGCGCATCATCTAACATTATCTGATGCAGCCAAAAATCAAAATGTGGGACTATATAACCTACACCCTGTCGGATGAAGCTTATGTATTTAAATCCATCAATAACGATATAAGCCATTATGATAACGTTCAACTGTCGGAAACCCGACTGACAAAAGCACAGATCCAAACAGACAAAACTGGAGATTTGATTTGAGTAACCTGGACCACGGAGACCTTGTAAGTATGCTCAGCCTGGACTCAAACCATTCACCCAGCATCCATGATTTTATTTGTCTTGGCAAGCCAACGAGAGCTAACAATAAGTAATAAAAGAGTACTAAAACTCCCTTCCCTACCTTACCCTCCAACAACATGAGAAGTTTCATTGTTTGAAATTCTGAATTAGTGGACTGAACACAGAGCTGAAATGCATATCTTCTCCCTAGCCAGCAGCTTCACCAAGTTTGTAAAACCCCGGATGGATCCAAAATTGATTTGTTTCATTACTTCCAATTTCCAATGCTTTTAACGGGATATAACCCAACCCAGATCTCTCCAATTGGTCCCTGCATTATAGCAACTACCAACCTTGCATCAACACAAGTATTAGTTTCAAAAAAGTTTTAAAATCTCTCTCTATTCGTAATTCCGCGATTCCTTGTGTCAGCATTAATCATAAAATAACTGCTGGTTTGCTGGATTTTGCAACTACGGAAAAAAGCATAAAAATATCACTATGGACTCAACTTGGCTGAACCTAATGTTTTAGTTTCAATGTTTCAATTCAAGTAGAAAGGTTTCAACTCTACACCACATTGAAAGTTTGAAAGTATGGTTTCGTTATATAATGTGTTTATTTATACTGAGGGGAAAAATTCCACGCTCTCCTTCCACACAACAGCTACTACAGTATACAGCTCCAGGAGAGTTTAGTGTTTAGATGCATTGAATTTCAGGGTATTTTTTTTTGTTCATAGTTCATACATATACCCTTTTCCATAACCAGAATTGTATATGACAGCAGCGGGTCAGGTCAGATAGACCTCAAACTGAGATAACATGGAATAGGGAAATTATCCCTATTTGTATTTCAACATTATTCGTCAGAATTTTCAGTAGAGCTTCTCAGCCTGTCACGTTCACGTTCACGTAAATGCTATATGGTATTAGTTAGATGAGAATGACAAGGAAATTCCGAGCCTGGTAAATCCCGTGTCAAATTTTAATTTGACATATCTAGAATTTTGGAATATATTTGCTAAAACGATGCTTAACAGATTAAACTAAGAATTTAATATTTCGAAACTTCGTAAGACTTCATAGCTTTTAATTGTATGCTTTCTTCAAACTTTTAGGTTGTATATTAGATACTGAAACATAGAAACAGAAAAAGCAATCAAATAAACTTGAACTATTTCTGCACGCAACGCCGTGACGCCAACAGCCTGACCCTTTATCCTTCTAGATCCTAATCGATCCCTAAACCCTGAATACCTCCCCGTTTTTAATAAAAAACGGATTTTGCTCAACTCCCAAATTGAGCCCAAAAGTTTTGAAGTGGTTCCATTTCCGTTTTAGACACTTATCTGCCTATCTACCCTCCTCCCAAAAAAAATCCATCTACCTACATTTGATAAATAAATATGACTCTTCTGGTCGTTCTGGATAGAAGAAGGAAAATCGGAAATATATCTCAGGCCAGGCGACGACGACCCTTCCACAAAATCCACAACGCCGCCGTCGTCGTCCTATCCGCCTTTCCTCTCTCTCTCTCCTCCATATACTACATCCCCTCAATTTCATGAAAACCCCATTCCATTTCATTACTGACATTATAGCACGGGAATTACTTATACTCGACAAGCAGAAAAAAAAACAATCGATATTTTCCACTACGCTAAACTTTCATTACCATTATCTTCCTATCCCTCCTTCCTTGAGCACATAAAAACATACAGTTAGCTCAAAGCCGATAAAACAATGTAAAAAATTAATCAGGTTTTTCTCAGGGGATTTTAACCTGAAAGACGCATATCCGACGAAGATTCGCACAGAAAACAATTAAATATAGTATACACTATATGTATGGTAGGTACTATTTCCAAATAGAAATTAATTATTATCCCCGTCAAGCTAGGAGTAATCAACGTTTTCTCAGAATATGCTCATCTCAAAGCTGAATTCATAGCTGTATTTTAATATAGAATAATCCATATACTGCAGAACTTTAACCGAGTTATCAAAACATGCCACAAGGTTCTAACAACCGTAAAATTAAATTATTACCTTGACCTGATTCGAAAGACTTAATCGGAATATGATGTATTTTACAATACCATAAGTTGTAATTTTAATTTTTGACATTTGAGTTTGTTGGAATGTCTTTGTCCAGGAATTTCATTTATTTATAAGAATTATCACAAAATGTCTGCATTTTTGTTTGATTGGATTGGCTTTATAACGGTACCTACATCGACAACCACAAACCCATCACTTTATTTTTATTACCAACGCGCTAAATCCAAGACGCATATCTCTTGAGTAGTAATTGTCAAAAACTATGGCTGAACCCAAAACCACAATATACTAAAGATACACGAAACAAATCAAATAAATGTATGTTTGGTTGCCTATATGTTTCCTTATGGTAAGGTTTTTTCCGCTTTGAGTAAGTAATGCAGTGTTTGCGAACAAGTTGTGGGTGCATATAGCTCGTAACGTAAGTATAATAATGATCTAAACAATTGTCAGTAGAGGTTCGTGGCGAAGCACCTACTTCTCTGATATAAGCAAACAAGAAACAACCCTGTTCTGTGACCACTCTCCCTTTCCAACGAGTTACGAGTTGCGATGCAGTAATGCAGGAAAATACGATACGACATACGATAGGATGCATGTAACGCTGGATGGAAGATGAAGAAGAAACCTGCTTCAAATCCTCAACCAAACTGGCTTTTGCTGGTGTTGTTATGCTGCTGTGCTCCTGGTTACCAGGCCTCACTCACATCACATCATCGTATAAAAAACTCAATTCTTTGTCATGCATCAACCATTAGTTTTAATTTGTTCCCTAATAATTAAGGCCGCGTGAAATTGCAGCGCTTTTAAACGATTTTGATGATGTGTTTTAATATTCAATAGAAAGAATGCTTCATAATTTTTGCTGTAATTAAACTGCAAATGTTTTCCCATTTGTCGATAAAGTTGCATCGGACTGGCGATATGCGTACTTGCACAATGTATTTATTTCGAGGAAATTTCTACGCGTACCTATATGTCAAGCCTTGTCAAGCTGAAACATGACTAAATTTACAGGCATGGTAGTATTTTACATCGATATCGAGATGCAGCTTA
Source organism: Ceratophysella denticulata (assembly GCA_034694925.1). NCBI lineage: Eukaryota > Metazoa > Arthropoda > Collembola > Poduromorpha > Hypogastruridae > Ceratophysella > Ceratophysella denticulata. The sequence goes on along the minus strand of JAQFYT010001987.1, from coordinate 5,463 downwards.
AAAAAATTTCTACGGCTTATTAGCGTAATGGCAATTAAAATTTTGACTTAAGGCGTAAAGATGTTAATGACTATCTTATTTACTCAAAAGAAATATAATGTGTGCAGCTATAATGTATGGTTCCGAAACTCAAGTCAATAAGCAAATCCAAAGGGATTGGACCTCATCAAAAGGTCAACTTTTGAGTATTATCTCCGTATCTCCTTACGTGTACGTAATTTCCCTTAGGCAGAACGCCATTTTCCTGTAAATGCTCTTTCTAATACATGCTGAAGTCAATGATAATCCTGAACTCTACTTGTTCTGGTTGAGTTGATCTACCATCCCATGAATGATCTTTGTACGCAGTCTAATGTAATGTTTAATGGGTCGAAGAAGATGATACTCAAAAGATCTACTATGTTAATTGAAATTGAAATCTGTACACATGAATGCTATATAGTCGTGTCAGCGAGGGAGAGAAGGATTCGAAACGCAGGAAGCCTCCCGCATACAAATAATTGAGCATTGTGCTTGGTGTTGCTATATGAAATAATATGCAAATCCGTGCTTGCCAACAACAACGATGAGGGGAAGATAATAGTAAAGGCTGTATCCGTGTATTCTGTTCTGTTACCTAGTTTAATTCAATTGCCCTTCCCCATCCCGGCCCAGGTGTGTAGCAGTACCGTCTGCCTGCGTACAAGGACCCATGCCATGATAACGATAACTATCAGTAATTTACCATATAGTGCAGAGCAGGAGATAGACGTAACTAAACGACGCTTTCAAAACACACAGCACTACATAAATAAATCCATAATCACAAATGATACAAGATACAAAAGTCAGGGTTGTTGCCAGAAATAAATATAGGTAGGTAACAATATTTTTCATAAATGAAATGACGCTAAAACGGTGAATTAGAAATTAACCCGAATTTAAATGCTTGATTTAACTTGAACTAAATTATTATAAGCTGCATCTACCAATAGTGCACTATTTGTGCCAGGAGAGTTATTGGATTCGTAACTAAACAACCCTGCCTCAACGAAGCTGTAGCCAAATGCTATACACCAATTAGACTATCCCATCCGTTTCTGTAAACGATTGTGAATATTGTGTTACATTTACAGGGAAAATTCGATAGTTCAGTTTAACTTTTCCCCCATTATTCCCAAAACTCAAGATCAGTGTTCTTTATCACGAGGATTACAGTTAGTTTTTCTTGCCTATTATATGCCTACAGTATATGTAGACTCTACAGAGTATAGCTCTCTGTTCGACTTTCCAAGTCTCATGCATGACTTGCCTTTTCATTACGCAAAGGATTTTTATATGTATTATAAACTTTTTTTGTCGTTCTTCTTCTAACTAAACCATGGCACTTTCTCGTTCTCCTTCATGGATGCAAGTAGTATTGTATTTCCGGTGTTCAGACAAGACTCTGTGTGTAAGTCGTTGATGAAATGAGAAAAAAACTCACGTTTTGTTCAAAAAATTAAAAAGCCATATGTTTCCAGCAGGGGGGAAAGGGAAAGGCTCAGATTTCAAACATCAAAAAGAAACTTTGAATTCAGCAGGCCTAATGCCCGGGACTGACTACTGGCTCTTCTTGGTAGAACGAACCGATAATGAGAACTTTTGGGATTAGCGTAGCATTTGCCTTCCAAACAACTTTCGGTCTGACTCTAAATTTGCACACGCTCCGTTATATCAACCCCTTTGTACACTCCGCCATATGCTTTAACCCAAGCAAAAGCTTAGAAGCACTAGTAAGGCCTTTTTCCTAAATGAAAAATGGAAACACTAAAAAGCAGTCGATTATATCCCCAGGAAATGAAAACGGAGCTTGCTTCAGGCTGTGATAATATGCACTAATTTACTCTAGAGCTAAAATTTCTCTGTGCACAGCAGAATAACAATACAAATCCTATTAACAATGAACTCAAAGTCATAGTGGCGTGTGCCATACTTTAAAATTCCGATTTGCCAAAATCTGAGCGGAATAAATGTAGTAGATAAAATAAAAAGAATCTGACTTTATAGAGCAAACTAAATGACACCCTTGTTTGAAGGGACCAGCTAAGGGGAAAAAAATTCTTAATTTAGAATCCCTGCTGAAACCCTTATATGGGGTACATAATATATGTCGGGTCGATTTCCCCCTTCTCTTCGAATACGTGGATTGAATATTTCTTCGGGTTTTTGGGCAGGAGCAATATACAGAATTCCAGATACATATGTTACGGTATGCCTGTATTTCTGGAGTAGTATGTATATGCTAGTTATTCGCCGTTAATAGTTAGTAGAAATTGATTACATGCTTTCATGCGGCATCTATCGAACATCGAACCGAATGCGCTATTCTTTGCTGTTCCTAAAAAACTTAAACCGTAATTTCAAAAAATTGAACATTTCAACTGCAAACCATAACACATAACAAGTACCTCGCTAGAAGAAACATGAAATTATTTGGACTCTAATAATGGAGCGGAATGGGTCATATAGCGCAGAGGGCATCTATTCCCATCTGGCACGCAACTACTAGTAATACCTGTGCGGAATTAAGCTCACAGAATGATATGTATTTCCTAAGCTACACAACACACACACCTTGGCAGAGTAACCTTGTAAAGATTTTTTATGTGTAATCTCCATTGTCCTCCACAACACCAATTACACGCATCTTCCATACAGCCAGCCGCACCATAGCACAGCTTCAATTACTTATACATACACGTATATGATAGGTATTGAGTGTATCTCTAATTGTACGAGGTAAAGTATTAAACGCCAACTACGTTTTTTTTTCAATTAATATTTCATTTTCAATAAAAGACTAAACTCTAGTAGATTCGTAGATATTGACCCTTCCTATACGTTTGTTATTACGAAATTCATTGTATGTATTTGGCAAATGATGTGATGTGGTTCTTGGGTTAGATTGACATTACTTGAGTAATTCGTTATAGTAGGCTGATATAATACTGTGGCCAAACAAAAAGCCGTTGGAAAATATGTTCCAATAATAAGTCACCACAAAAGTTCGTCGTTGAGATAGAAACAGAGTTTTAAAATAGAAATTAATTTAGGAACTCGAGTCGAAAGAGAAATGATGAGGTTTCTTTGCAAAATGGTTGTTGGAAGGATAATAATAGGATCTGAATTCTCGAAAAGACCACAAGGAAATCTCTCACAATTACGATAACCCTAAAAGTTGAGCACTCAGAACAGAGAACACACGGAACGCCATTCAATATGTCTCATACAGCGTCATTTCCATGCAATGGCCGCCGCGTCTCTTTTGTTCCTCTTATATTCTTTTGAACGGCTCCAATTATTTCTTTCTACTTTGACTTTGACTCTCGCAATACCAATATTCCTTTATCCGAATCTTTACATGAATTGAAACACGTGTATAACTGCTAAATCTGAAATTAATCAGGCTTAAAGTTCCAATATTAATCAATATTTCCAAGGATTCAGTATGTTGTCGGTATGTAGTCTATCCCTCCCAGAATACACCCTATACTAGTCCGCAACCATTTATCTCCACGCGAATAAATACACGCCTCGCAAATATGTACACGATAATTTCGGTACAAGACAAAACTTGATTATTGGCTGTACGGGTACCTCTTAGAACTTTTAGCACAAAAAAGTTAATAAATTATGATCTTGCATAGGTACCTACCTATTCTAGTCCTACTTCCACCTGTGTAATTCTCTCACATTAATCCCATATTAATGACCATTCCAGCCATGCAATCATAGCCTACCTCATCCATCCGCTCCAACCAAAGCCCCCGCCCCAACAAAAGCTAACGTGATACTTTACTTACTAATGATTTTGCTCCTGAAGCGAATAATGCCTACGAATGCACTGGGTATGAATAAAATGTATTTGTATTATCTACTACACGTTTCAAGCCGTAGGGTGACCAAGTTACGTAACATTGCAGAATAGATGGTATATATCTGGTCTCTCCTGGCTATAATATGTAATCTCTTACCGTGAAAGCCATCTTTTTTTTGTTCCTCCTCAATCCCCAGAACAAACAAAAACTTTGAATTTAGCCAGAATATCATTTGTATAAGCTCTTACATATTGACTGGTAAAATCATCTTCATATCGAGATAGTTTTAACTTTTCAAATAGGTAAGCTTTAAAGATAAGATTTGAAGAAGTTTATACCATTCAAGTACCTAATTGAATTTCCCAGTAATTTCTAACGGGACTACCTCCGGTGCCGATATGTGATTCATTCCCAGGTAGATGTTATCCTTTCCAAATTCCAAATGATATTTTCGCTTTAATTCACCATGATGTGTCTGCATTCGTTTGAACATTCCATCTAATTGAATATCCCTCTTTACCGGTCGAAATATGTACGAATTGGATTATAATTTCAGGGTAGCCATGCCCATGTATTGACTCATTTTAATGAACTGGTCACGTATATCGACATTCTGTAGAACAAATTGTATGGCGTGCCATCATCCACCCACTCTGTATGCCAATATACTGAGTACAACAACACGCAAAGTTCGGAAATTATGTTGGAAAGAGAGGGGCCTTATTTTAAACGAATGTCCTATACTTTTAAATAAGCTGAGAAAAGAAAGACTTACTTGGCTAAACTTGTGGTAGCCCGCATCGAGCTTATTTGTATGAAAGATTAATAATGACTGGAAATAGAAAGCTGGGGGCGCATATGACCCTAGCATGTCTTGTACTATGTTGTTTTATTGCATGAGAATATCTGTAAAAATATCAAAGTCAATGGAAAGGACGCGATGTGTGGCGTGTCTTGTAGTCATGTACACTGATGTAAGGTTGGCACTATGTCGCAAGATGTGATTAGTGATGCACACAGTGAAGTTCATAGTCTCTTCAAGTATATTTTGGCACAAGGTACAGAACAAACTTTGTCCTAGCTCCCAAAAGATAAAAATTAGTTGAATTGAAACTGGGAGCAGAATTATAAAATCCTATGTTCGTATGCAGGTATACTGTATATCAGTCTCTAATCATTGACAGCCGTCGGGGATTTCATTTCCTGTTTATTTACACTCATTCTTGACTGGCTCTCTACACCATTTATAATACGACATTACAGGATTCAGCCACGATCCTGGAATGGAATGGAAATAATAACCGAGAGACAAGCGAACGAAGTAAACGAGTTCCAAAAAAAAATCAATATTGCGAATGTAAGCCTGGCAGAGCGTCCCTATGGTGTCAAGTCTCAAATCTAAACTCAACAAAAGACAATGAATGATATGCCCCTATTTCCAGATTAATCATTTTCCATTCCCGTGACTTCCGTCAAGATCATATTAACATTCACATGCTGAACTGGTAAACCTCACTGCGTGTCACTCAACATCAAGTCTGTCACGAGGCGAATTAGTTCAAGTCAGTGTCTCTTCTCCGCAGTCAGTATAGAATTGAATCGATCTTTCTCGTATATATGTTGT
>JAQFYT010001986.1:0-14242 GCA_034694925.1 Ceratophysella denticulata | reverse complement strand
AATTTTAGGCATATTTTGAAATTCCAAGTTCTACATCAAGACGATGATTTCGTGTTAATTCAAAAACGTAGGTCGATATTCTACATACTTTTAGCTTTCGAATGAGCTATTGTCGTGCTTATAAGAGCGAAAACTACGGAAGGTAGACGTGTAACCATTTGGTGGGGAGTCTCCATTAGCTAGCATGGGGCAAAAAGAACAACCTTAAGCAGTTTGCGATATGGCAGACAAAAAATGAAAGGAAAATTACATGTCCTGAAATAATGCAGAGACCTATTCAGATTCAAATTCATAAAAAACTAAAAACTCGAAATACTGAAAAATAATTTAGTTGGGTATGTTCATTTGCATCTTGGATCGGTATCGGTAGTGTGTAAGGTGCATTGCACTGGTACTGGCCACTTGATATTTGATACGAAACACGTGGCATACAGATAGTACGTAATTCTCATCTTATACATCGTTTTTATTTAAATTGCAGCTACGAAAGTTTCCGGCGTAGTGAAATGGTTCAACGTGAAAAGTGGTTATGGTTTCATCAACCGGTGAGTTAAATCAAATATTAAATAGCTTTGCTTGCAGTTGGGAAGATCCTGGGTTATCAGGTTTATCATGGATGTCCTTGAGTATTTCTCAACTCGAAATATATTTTCCTTGTATCCTATTAGCTCTGACACCAAGGAGGACGTCTTCGTTCACCAGTCCGCCATCGTGAAGAACAATCCCAAGAAATTGGTACGTTCTGTTGGGGACGGTGAGGAAGTTGAGTTTGACGTCGTGATTGGAGAGAAGGGGAATGAAGCCGCGAACGTGACCGGTCTCAATGGTGAGCCCGTCAAAGGCTCACCCTATGCTGCGGAACGTCGTCGAGCTGGTGGGTACTACCGTCGCGGAAGTAGTCGAGGTGGGTATCGTGTCATTCCCGACCGTGAACGACGAAATCAATCAAAGAAGGGTAAAAATCTCCTTGAGCTTCAATCAAGCCCCTCAAACCAAATAGAAATCTGTGCATGAATTGCATATCTCTGTGTCGAGCTCTGTTTCTGTTCATTTTTTGGTTTTTATAAATTATTTGTCTGCTTCCCTGCAAAAATTCCGTTTGATGGACTCGAAACTCAGAGGGTTCAACTCGACATTAAGCAATAGCCACAATTTTTGAGAGTGTCCATTTGTTGAGGTCAAGGATTTTTACCCTCTTTTTTGCTTGGTTCGATAAAATATATTATCTAGCTTTAGTTAATTTATATATTTTATGTAATTTTATAGAATAAATTATATTTATTTGGATTGTTTCTTCCTATAATATATCACCTTATGTACGGTACATATAATATAGAATTAAATTGACATTTGACATATTTTTTGAATTTTGAATTAGGCGACGGTAAGGACGACGAGGAAGGAGAAGAACGCGAAGAAGATGGTCGCGAGAGAGGGGACGGTGGTCCTCGTGGTCGACGTTTCCGAGGTCGTGGGCGTGGATTCCCACGTTACTATCGTGGTGGACGTGGTGGCCCTCGTCGAGGTCCTCGTACGGATTCTCAAAATCAAGGAGACGGTGACAAGGTATATTTAACTTGAAATTGCTATGTTTTTCGTAGTTTTGTTCGCTGTTCCTCTGCAGATTGACATAAATAAGATAGAGGGTAATCTTGTAATTCTTTATGAGCAGGCTGAGGATGACGAGGGAGTTGCCAAGGAAGGAGGCGAGGGAGAAGGAGAGTCACGCGGGGGAGGACGTGGCCGAGGGGGCCGTGGCGGTCGTCGTGGAGGGCGAGGATTCACCCGCCGATTCTACCGTCGTGGAGGGGCCCGTGGCGGTCGCACTACCAGCGGTGGTGACCCTGAGGTCAGTTGTCAGTCTATTCACCTATTCCTTACATTACAAATTACATTAGCCAGACAGAGTCAGTTTCAGGAGACTATAATTAGCTGATCTGATATCAACGACTCTGTGTGACGTTTATCGTAAGCTGGAGGTTGTATGTTGGATTTGTGCCATGATTTCCAGATATTTCGATTAGACTTTGACGCACACGTCTTGCATCGTAAACTTTTGAGTGTAATTATCAGATAATTTCGTTTCCCGTTCCCATGCACTACTGCTTCGAAGGTTTTAATATCTAAAGTTTTTGACCTTTTTTGGTCACGTGATGTACTGTACTTAGTTTAGTTCGTGGAACGTGGAAACTGTTCTTAATATGCTATATAATTTGAATACGCAAATTAGAAAGGCGACGTTTAGTGTACCATGAGTCAGATTTGAGAGTATAGGATGTTTCCGTTGAAAAGGTCAATAGTTTTGTAACTACGATAATTGGTAATTAGGCTAATCTTCCATTTATTTCCTCTATTTCTAGAACCAGGATCCTCAGAATCAGTCGGATGAGGATGGGAAGCCAGCTAAGGAGAAGTCGGCCCCAAAGCCCAGCAAGGCAAGTCCGAATAATGCAGAGAACGAGTCTTCGGCTTAAAGTAAATCAGCCCTACAACCTACAGCAAGAAATGGAATGAAAACTTAATAAGGCTCGTAAATCATCATCTCTCTATCAAAACTACAGAAGACATAAGTTCTCCCCTACCAAAAAAACTAAGTAAATGAATAGACTCACTTGGAGTGAATAATAATGAATATTGTGTAATGTCATCTATCTAGTAACTTCGTATCAATAATATCTAATGTACTAAGAATATTCTCTATTCAATCACATTATTATTCTCAATTTAAATGAAAAACCCCGAGTAAATTTACCATCAGCTTAAAGTAAAGCTCTAAAACAAAAATCAGACCCTTTAAAAACAAAGGGGGTTAAAAATTACATCATACTTTAAGAATACCTAAGTATACTTACATACACACAACAAAAACAAACTTAGAAATTACATCTTGACCATCAAATGTAAAAGAAACTCTAAATACCAAAATTCGTACAAACTTTAAAAAATGTTTAAAATTTAAAACACTAAAAAAAGTCTTTAAAAAAAAAGAAAGCAACCGACAGAAACCAAAAGATACAAATTCCTGTGCTCGTTCTAATTATTATACCAACTGTACTACCTATATTACTGTGAATGAATACAACATTGTTCATTTTTACGTTATCTAGTAATTCGGTTCAAGTTCAAGATGTACGCCCCAAAGTCAATTGACCTCAGTTTCATACATGGAAATTTTTGACTTTGGGCCGGTCATCTTCGTCTCGTCTTTTTATTTTATGTTAATTGTGTACTTCCTTACCTGAGCGATAGCAGCGGGGCATGAATGCGATTGCAGGGACATTGAATATTGAACATGTTGAACGCTTAATTGGGTTATCTTATCAGTTATCAGGAAAAACCACCCATCGACAGTGCATTTCAATAATTCAGTTGAACATCGGCGTTCTGGTCGTGAGCTAGCATAGTACAGTAGAGCGCAGCAGAGTCAGTTTTGGGTTGTAGCTTTCAGTGCGGGATTTCCATAGTCCGGATCAAGCGGATGTACCGATTTCCATGATGTTCATAGGAATAGCTGGATGGATTAGACCCGAATTTCGGTGTTTGGTCCGGTTTTTGATCATCCTTGCACTTATTGGTAAGTTCCTTTGCGTATACATAGAAAATCATTCAGATGGATCAATCCACCTGTGTGGCTGTAAAGCTACAGCGTTTCTAATGCTTACCCTGACGCTACTCCAAACAAGCTAAATTGACCTACGATTTTACTGAAGCACCTCAAATTAATCTATTTACCTACTAAAATATCGGACATTTTGCTCATAGGGTTGAGTTATTGTCAAAGGCCTGGCGTGGGCGTGCAACCCCAAGCTCAATTTCCACAGCAGCAACAGGGTCAATTCCCGCAGTTGCAACAATCCCAGTTTCCGCAACAGCAACAGGCTCAATTTCCGCAACAGCAATCCCGATTTCAGCCGCAGCAGCTATCCCAATTCGGACAACAGCAGCAGCAACAATCCCTATTCGGACAACAGCAGCAGCAACAATCCCAATTCGGACAACAGCCGCAGCAACAATCCCAATTCGGACATCAGCCACAGCCGCAAGTGCCAACAACGCAGCAATTTCAACCGCGCGACCTCTCACAGGGCACCCCAACCCAATTTTCGCAAAATTCCTTGGTAGGCCCTAACAATGGCACTCGGCCATTTCAACTGTCCTCCAACATCAACCTCGGCCGAGCTGGGGCTACTCAATTTTCCCGATACCAAATCTGGTTCCTGGCTTCGGATGTTCTAACCACGCTGAATGAAACATCCCGACCCGAGTATGTCCTCACACTTCAGCCACCGTTGCAGAAAGGGATTCCGGCTCACAACATTTCACAAGTCCTTTTTACGGGGTCCACTCCGCCGAATCCAGATGTTCTCAAAATTCTCATCGAACAAGCTTCCGGTATGCTCGTGTCTCAACAAGCAGTTATTATTCAGAGGATTCGAATGCGACTTGGAGAGCCGATTATACTTCGGACTATTCTGAGCACGGAGAGACCGTTCGAGCTATTTCGTTTCTTCAACCCGCCGTTGCTAGCCAAGAACATGGGCACCATAGTAAAGACGATCAAGGAAATGCCGGAGATTTCTCGTGTGGGACTCAAGGCTGTTCAGGTCAAGTTACTGCCCACGAATCTGCTCTCGGCTTGGTTGACCTGGGTTCGGACTACTGCTAATGTTCCAAGGTAATTTGATCGAATTTTTCTATATTGACTGGTTCAAATGGGATGGGGCGTTCTAAACCAGAAACCGCTTGGTAATTACTGGCCATTTATTATACATTGTTAATTTATTTAGATGGACGGCGGATGATTTGTCTGGCAAGAGTTTTCTGGGCACTGCTCAACAGTTGAATTTGGCCATCATGGGCTTGGGCTGTCGAGATTTGGGAATAGTACCGGCTCCAGAGATACTTGCCGTGCTGGCTCGCTATCGACAGGAATTATATGAGTTACGAAAGACGCAGAGGGACATTGCCTTTCCATTGAATCTTCGGAATTGTGCATTGGGAAAAGTGGTGGAATTTCTGAAACCGAGAAATGTTACTGTCGGTGGAAATCAGGTCAATATTCTGAGTGGACTGCGACCGGGTGAAGTTTCGGCCATTGGAGGTAAGCAGCTGAAGCGAATCATTAGAAAATGCTTCGGTATTCAATTCCTGGTACAAATACCGATGTAATTACCATAATTCTACCAATAACTAAAACTGCATATTTGCATTATTCCAGGTGAAATCCTAACAGCCGTACCAACACCAGCTTTGGAAAACATACCACCAGAAATTCGTCAAGAAATTCTACAAGAAATCGGTCGTTTGGAAATTCTAGATCTCTTCCGCCTTGCTCCAATTGACCAGCTCCAATGGTACGCCAATAAATTTCTGAGTGACCTGAGCACCGTACGAACCAATCCGCTCCAGCCCCAGCTTCCAGGGCCACAGCTCACGGACACTCTGTCACCTGTCCAAGGCCCGTCAGTTCCACTCGAGGCCATGGCCCTTCAGCGAATGGGCAACTTGCTCTGCTACGGAAGCAATATTCTGAAAATGAATGTCACTCAATCAGTTCTTCGTGAAGTTCTGGACACTCGGACCGGTGAAGGAACGAAGACCTGTTGCTTGTCACCGGATAAGCAGGAACAATGGGCGACCCTCCTGAAGCAAACGTATGGAACTGATACTTCGAAATGGACAGCAGCGGACCTCGTTGGAGCTGGTGACCTTCTGATTTCGTTGGCGGACGGAGATTTGCGGATGATTTCAACTGATGCGCTAGGAAAGGGCGTAAGTCAAATTTTGCGTCAATCTGGATTCATCACACCGTTGGACATGTTCGGCCATGCCAGGCCGGTGTCATTCATCACGGCCTGTACCGAGAGCCTTGGATCAGACGGCCAGCATTTCGTTACATCTTACAAAACTCTGATGCGGAAAATGGTAGAAGCTTCTCAGTGGATGGTCAATTCGGTCAAGACCTTGGATCAGGTTATTTTAGACGGTGCGGGGCGTCCACGACCGAGGTTCACACGATCAGCGAACCCGTTTCCGGCGTATCCATCTCAACCGCAGGCAGTTTCGTACTGGAGGCTTTTGCGGTCACCGGTGTATCCATCGGAGGGCTTCTCATCGCAGATCTATCCTGTACAGAGCTATCCATCGCAAGGCTACCATTCCAGATCAAAGCGACAGGCACCCGCAGGACCACCAGAGGTAAACGTAAGTCCCAATGCTCCTCGACCTAATGCCGGATTTATGCCACCGGTACAGACTATGCCGCAAGGTCAGCCGATTCCCAATGCTCCGCCAGGTATGAGAATTATGCTTGGACAACAACCTCCAAGAAATCCACAGCCGCAGCAACAGGCGGCACTCAGACCACCAACAGCGGCCCTTCCGGTCAGACCTGGCTCAAATCCTTCGAGGCCGGCATCAAATGGTCCACCACCCATGCAGGTTCAAAAGGATCTAATTCCGCTATCTTCGGTTGCACTTCCAGCTTCACAACCTGCTCCATCGGTGCAAGCCTTAGTTAAACAATTTCAGAACATGCAAACGACTGCTATCCAACAACAGCAACTTCCAATTCGAACTGGGCCTAGTCCCATGATGATTCAGAATCAGAACCGGCCAGCCATGAATAATCGCCCTCCACCGCAAAATCAAAATCAGGGTATCCAGAATCCAGGCTTTCAAAATCAGAATCCTGCAATGCAAAATCAGAATTTGGGCTTTCAAAGGCCTGGGCCTCAAAATCCGAACGCAGGGGTCAATGGTCAAAATCCGAATTTGGGCATGCAAAATCCTATTGTCAAGCCCGATTTTCAAAATCCAAATGTTGGTTTCCCGAATCAAAATATCGGCTTCAAAAATCCCAACGCTGGTTTCCAAAATCCAAATACTGGTTTCAAAAATCCAAATGCTGGTTTCCAAAATCCAAATGCTGGTTTCCAAAATCCAAATACTGGTTTCCAAAATCCAATCGGTTTTCAGAATTCTAATATCGGCTTCCAAAATCCAAATCCTGGTTTTCAGAAACCGAACGCACAACGTCAGAACGCTTCCGGTTTTCCTCCGAATCAACAACAAGGTGGTAGACAGCCTGTGCCAACAGCTCCACAACAATTTCAAAATCTTCAGACTCGCTCACAACCCGAGGGTATCAACGGTTCTCTGGCAAATGTTAATTCTACTGGCTCTGCAGCTCCTGCTCTTGAAGAGAAAGTTCGATCACTTCCATCTGATACTTCGGCAAATGTAAGGCACCAAGTTTTATATTTCATAACAGATTTCATAAGAGTACTCTATTTATTCTAACAGATTTCGTAAAATTATGTTAATTTTTTTAAACCAGAACTTGACCTGTATGGGAATCAGAGCCGCGGGCTCTGCCGCCATTGGTCTAACCCAAGAAGACTTTGACAGTCTACCGGCTGAAGAACTATTCGATTGTATTGAAACGCTGGGGAACATCCAATGGGAAGAGGGCACGAAGAGAAGTTTGTTGAAACTATACAAGGAAAAACTGAATTTGACCGAAATTCAGCTCGACACACTCAACTTACTTGATCTCGGTACCCTGGTCACGGCTCTCTCTGCCAGCAAGAAATCCGGAATGAGCCTATTCGATGATGTACAGAACATCGAAGAAAGTCCTCAGGAGAAAGCACATGCTGATTCTAAGAACGCGTTTGATATTTCCTCCCTGGATCTTAAGCTACCAAACAGCCTTGACACTCTGTCAATTATGGGAATCCAGGTCACGGAGCCTGAAACGGTAAGCATTAACGCCTCCCGAAAACATTAAGGTTATGCATAATTAGCTTAATTATTGCTCGTATCTTTTTCGCTGACAGCTCAAAGCCTTGGCCGACAAATTCGTAGAAGATAATCGGAATTTCCCTGGAGTTGGACGACCGGATCTCCTGAGGGTCACAGTATGGTCACTCGGGAACATCATGTGCGGGTTTCATGAAACGACAGTTCAGGCAATTTTCGAGTCGGATCGGTCACTTTTCATTGACGTGAGTCCGATGTTGGGACGACTGGAAGGTTGCAGTTTCGAAACACTAACCACCTTGGCTCAGTTCGCTGTGTTGCCATCCAACTATGGTCCACCGCAGCAATGGACTCGCGAAGACGTTAGTACCATCGGCGTCGTTATGGCCGGTAAGATATTTATCTCAAACTTGCAATTTTATCAATCTTGCGACTGCATGTGTCCAAAATACACATACCATTTGCAACCGGGACTAGCTAACTTCCAGGATTATTGCTGTTAATTGCTATTTCGTTGAACACGAACTACCGAACTACATTAGTTCTTTTGGGAAAATAATAATCAAGTTTTGTACAACTTTTGACCAGGTTTAAGCCCTGAACTATTTTCGACACTTACACCGGATGCTCTCGAGGGACTCCAACCTTCAGCCGTTCGCGTTATTCCAACAGCCTCTCTTCAAAGTTTATCCCTGGATCAGCTAGCCAGTATCTCGTTCGAAGCCGCTGCCTCGATTCAATCACAGAACGTAGAGGTTTTGACGCATGATCAAATTGCTGCCCTTAACAAGGTTCTATCTGTCCAGGGAGATGACTTCAATATACCACCAGTGTCATCAACAGTTCTGGACGTCCCATCTCCAGATCAGGTTTTGGAAACGAGAGCCTTGGACAATGGAACTAGCAGTGCGGATCCGAGCGGTCGAACACAAGACCCAGGCCAACCAGACGAAACCGTTCTAATCTTCGTCCCTGAGCCCGATGACCCTAGTTTGGGAGCTACGGATGTTCTCACGGATGAAGCAACGCGGAGCGTCAATGCGAGTGACCCGCATGCAGCCCATGCCAATCCTGAGAATACCTCAACGACCACGACCACAACGACCCCCGCTCCAACCACAACCGAGCCGCCTAAAATGGATGAACCCGCCAAGGAAACTTCCGGTGCAATTTCGAGTACCAGCTCTAATTTGATTTATTTAGTCACACTTTCCCTGATACTGTATCTGAACCAGTTATGAGTTTAAAAATTATAGTCATTACATTAATAGTACCTCGTTATATATGTTTTATATTAAACGTTTAGATCAAAGAATTTAGGCAAGTTAATTTATTCGAAATAAAAAACGAGTTTTGGCATAACATTGGTATTTTGCATGGTATTTGAAACGATGGAAAGTTTTCTGGAATAATGGAATTCAGGGTGGTTCAATAGCTTTTGCCGCATTAGCTTTTCATACATCGCGATAACGTGCAATAACAGTATGAATTAAAGTTCAGCTGATTCGTGATACGTCAACTGAGGTTTTTGTGAATATCATGCATATATCATACTGCTATTAAAGAACTTCCATTACCTACCTCAAATATTTCAAGAATGCAAAGCATTAAGTACAGGGTGACACGAAATGTTTTACGTCCCCCGCCCCCCCTGGGTTATACTTCCAAAAAATCTTACAATGACAAATGATATACCAAATTAAAGGAAACATTGCGAATCTAATGGAGTCATAATATTTGGACTAAAACATTTCGTGTCACTCTGTACAACCGAACATTGTTCATTCTTTCAACCTTTTTGAATTCAATTAGAACAATAGATACCATAAAAAAAAAATAAAAAAAAAATAAAAAATAATAGAATCTCTTGTTAGACGATGCGGTAGATTTGTATTAAACCTTAAGAAATTCGACTGTGTAAAATTAGATATTTCAGAGAAGTTAAAATGGCTATTTCCTGTTAATATATATCAATTTGAACTGCTCAAATTAGCATATAGCATAACTAATAAGTCTTGTCCTCCTTACTTCCTAAATTACCTTGACCCAGAAAGCGTAAACTTGAGAAATACTAGAAATAGGCAATATGTTAATATACCACAGCCTCTGACAAGCTATGGACGACGAACCTTTAAATATAATGCTACTTTAGTTTTACCCACTTTGAATAAACCTGTTTTAGAATCTATCAATGTTAAATGTTTTGGACGTAAACTAAAAAGGTACCTATTAGAAAAACAATGTGAAAATGCGATAACGAACAATATTATCCTTGACGAATGTTCATGCGACTACTCCTGTATCGATGATGTGGTAAACTTTGTATATACTACTACTACTTAAGACAATACAGTAATATTATAATGTGCTCATAACAACCTGATTCCAGGGTTCAATAAATAAATAAAATAAATAAATAAATTAGTACCCCGTTAGATTCGCAATGAAATTTGCTATAATTTGGTACTTGTACAATTTTCGGAAGTATGACCGAGAGGGGGGGAATTTTAGTGCCCCCAGAATTATCAAGAATAACCTTACATAAATATGTAGTGCAGCATTCAATTGAAAAAGATATGTTGTGTATATGTGTGATGACGGATATGTATTTAGAACACCCCCATATCGGTAGTATATATTTGTGCCGGACATTTATCACATTCTCCCAGTAGGGCTTACACTTAGAATTGCTGCTGCACTTGAGCTTGTGGGTTTCGCGGCAGAACCCACCGCTCATTCGCTCTCAACCCGGTAAATTCAGATGTTGGGACAAGGTTTTCTTTCACAATTTTTCTTTCATATTTTGTCTTTAATTAGTTTTACTTAATTTAATATTAAAACTGTTATTGACTTCCATCTTTCCTGTTCTGCATTCTGTATCCGCTTTGCCTTTGCTGTGCATATTGGTATATCTCCAGCTCAATTTAAATTGTGTAAATCTAGCATCAAGTGATGATGTTAACCTCAGAGACAACATTGAGCCAAAAGCAAAATTTCATAATAAATTTAATTTAATGTGCAATGTACATGTACATTTATCTAATCTAACAAAATATTTAATTTACTTTCAGATTCTCTGTGTTCAAAAACAACTTTAAGCAACCCACAAGAACAAACTACTGAATGCCCTAAAGCAAAACATAATAAAATAAATGAAATATAATAATTTAAGGTGGAATTCTTTCCTCATTTAAAATCGAATTTAATTTACGATTTTGTATTCAGTTTGGTATTTAGGTGTGCTTCTAAGTTACGATTTAGAGTTGTTTACTCTACAATTGTTAACCCATACGAAACATGGTAAACCATGGTTATGATAAGTCCCTTGCGCTCATTTACACCCAATTCAATTTAATATGATTGATTTGTCTGCAAGTTTTGAGCACAAGCCGTGCACGTGTTTTTTTTGTAGTACCTAAGTGAGATTTGCTGACCCACACATGGTATAATATGTTTCATTTTAAATACCAGTAATTCTAAGCAGGACTGATACGATGTGACAAACGAGCCTTCGAAATACAGTATACACCATATGAATAGATATGTGATGCACACGCTGCTCAATCTACAATTACTACGGAATAGTGCTAATATTGAGTTCAACTTAAGAAATTATGGTAACAATGTTACATTTTCATATTCATGTTACCGTAACATGAATATGAACCATGACGCGTCATTAATTCATATCCGATAAAATCTATGTTTAATCTGCATTTTACAGTATCTGTAATACTTACACACATTAATCTAATTATGAGAGAAACATACTGTTAGTACAAATTGCTCATCTGCTTTTATATAACATGTTCACCATGTAAGAAATACACGGATCGTTTATTTTTTAAATTCAAAGTACATACAACATTACATTACTAGCTGTCCCACAAATAAGATAGTAAGAGTAAAGACGACTGAGTATCACCATCCCACCACAACTCCGACTATTTATTTTAGTCCAGAAGCTTCGGTTAACCTATTCATCGAAAGTCACTCATCCTTAAAGAAAAATTCAGAGACCACTTATTTGAATATGCTTTGGAACAAAGAGACATGTCTCACTCAGCTTATGAGCTCGTGCAGGACTTACGTATTTACACTTTCTATTAATTTTCTCCGTTCTTTATATTTTACTAATTCCGTTCGGAGATTTCTAATTATTCTTTTTTATTTTGTTGTGCGAGGCAATTGTGCTTCGAGATATTACATTTCCATCCAAACCGCTCTTTACAGAGAGGACATTCATGTTTACGGAGTTTCAAATGCACGGCCTCACGGTGTGAGACTATCTGGTACTCGTGCTGAAATGTCTTCCCACAGTCAGGGCATGCGTGGAGTTTCTCCTGCGTGTGAACAACCAGATGGCGCCTCAGATTACACATCATCGTAAAAACTTTATCGCACATTTGACAACCGAATTTCTGCGGCTCTTCATGAACCCTTTTTATATGTTGAAGAAGATATGTTTTATTAGCAAACAATTTAGAACACTGCTCGCAAGGAAGCTTGTGATTTTCATGGAGTTTAAAATGTTGCTTAAGTTTGTGTTCGCTCAAGAACTTTTTGTCACATTTTTGACATGGGAAGAGATGATCTGGATTTTCTTGATGGATGTTCTGGTGAAGTCTTAAAGCGGTTCCATCCGTATATTTCTTGTCACACTCTGAACATGCGAACGGTGTTTCCCCATTATGTTTCCGCAGGTGGGATTCCAGACTCTGTTTACACCGAAACTTTCGGTCGCAGAACTGACACGAGAATGGTTTGAGATTTGTATGGGTTTCAAGGTGGTACACCAGGGCATGTTTGGTTGAGTAAGCAGCAGTACACAGATTACATTTGAACGGTTTTCTGCCGGTGTGATTTCGCATGTGAACCTCAAGCGTGGATTTGTCTGCAACTCCATGCCCGCACACTTCACACTCAATTTTGGAATGAACACGGGTGAAATGTCTCTCAAGTTTACATTTTGTTCTAAAACGGTTTGGGCAGACCTGACATTCGAACTTAAAATCCCCGTGGCAGTTCATGTGGGATTTGAGACTTTGAGGTGTTTGGAAGGTTTTCCGACATATTGTACAGGTATAGCCTTCCTTCGATAACTCGAGATGGTACTCCTCGTGACGTTTCAGATTTCGAAGGTTGTGGTATGCTCTGTCACACTGGGAACAATGGTATGGAAGTTCTCTAGTATGCTTTAGCCCGTGTGAGTCCAGTGCTTGCTTACTACTGTATTTCCGATCACAGAAATGACAGGAGAACCTGTTCGAATGCGTGGCCGTGACGTGATATTTGAGAGAACGTGCTGTAGAATATTGACCATAACAAATATCGCACTTAAATGGCTTCAGATTTCCAATCTTTTTCCAAAACACGTCTTGAGTAGGTTTTGTTAAAGTACATCTGTGCAATTTCAGAACTAATACCTTATTTGAATCAAGGTATGGTTTCTTCTCCAAAATGTTCTTCGTTTTGGGCGGTGACAAAACAGGTCTTACACGTGGCGAGTCGTAAGGAACTGTTGCTTTAGACACCAAATTCCTAATCAGGTAACATATTTTATTATTTGATCTGATACGGATTGATACGAACTTGATCATGTAATTCTTGTTTACCGTTAAAATGGAGGTAAGGTATACTTTCAATTGAATTTATTGTGGAACTCAGCATATTACACGATCACGATTCTAAAGTTGATCGACATTTCTTAAGATCAATTTTTTAAATTGATAGTGAAAGTGCTGAAAACATACCGTGTGCTGGCTGCAAATTTTGAGGATGACAGGTTGGCATATTTTGGATCCTCATCCACACGGCCTGTTCTTACAAGCATTTTACGCTGAAATTCTGGTCTGAGTGAAGACGTTATGGGAAATTTAACGCCGATAGTGTCACTGCGAATCCTAGCTGGTTTGGATATGAAGATTTAATTTAATTGAAATCAGAATCAGAGTTGTCCACGTTCAATTATAGCGTCTCCACTCTTATTAATTTACAATAATTTGGGTTAACGCTGCTGAGCACACAACCTATAGCAGTAACTTAGCAACCCGGACGATGAATGGAACTGATTTTCAACCCAGCACACTATCAGCAACAGGTCTAACCCACAATTAAATAATACAACAATGTGAAAATATTTGTTCGGAAATGGACTTAGGAAATTTGTGTACCTGATACGTTTGTAAATATATCACATAAGAAAGCCCGGAATTCCAAAAAGGATGATGGATGTGTATATGTTCACGTGTTTTACTTGAACCTTTCTCCAAGATATAAATAGTTCATTTTAGAAGTAGTTGTTCACAATATGCCGAAGGGAATACAACAAACCTCGAGCATGTGTGGTCTCGATATCTATACAGATAGGTGTAAAAACATTGGCTTCTCCTTTGGTTTCCAAATAAACCGTGTAAACGGGTGTAGTGTAGACCGACAATATGAAGATGCTAAAATGATTGGAAATATGGATGTTTAA
>JAQFYT010001985.1:0-14245 GCA_034694925.1 Ceratophysella denticulata | reverse complement strand
TAATATTAACGGTAGAGAGGTAATTAGAGTATCATGTGTATTCAGCATGGACTAAACAACCTGAGAAAGCGCCTTAACTTTTTAATTGGGAGAACTTCGTTACATGCATACAGACAAATACTACACAGTGGAGCGTGTAAGAGAAATCGCACATCAAAACCCAAAACCATAACATAACATTTTTCCTCGCGGTCGTGAACGTTTTACGTGAATCTTTGAGTAAAGATTTTCTCTGATGGAAATGTTACATCTCAATGTACTTTTATTGATGTGATTTGTTCAGTATTCAATACAATTCATAATACCTAGGTCGAAGTAAATTTTTAAATGAGATTCCTTATTTTGCATCGCCGGGTATTGCTAATCGATCGTGGTGCACCTGGTTCAATGCGCTAAATTAGCTAAATCTTCGGTGATTTTTGATTACCTTCCGCGCCATAGTACTCACACATACCATTTCGTGTAAGTAAAATCAAATGTTCTTTGTTTCATCTCATCATGACACTTAAAATGACATGGATTTCTTCCCTATAATGCCCCTGAGAGGATCAAAACGATTGGAAAGTTTTGAAATTAATTCAGATATATTTTACGACGATATGGTATCCCCAACTATAATAGCTGTTTTTCAGTAAGTGTAGAACATAAACTCCGTGACTCATTGAATTGGTCTGTGGAGCCGCGTGCGTAATAAATCATGCAGAAATGCTATGATCTGACTCCTGTCCTGTTCCGAGCGTCATTAACGCCTCCGTAATTACTAAAAAGCCCACAGGGACCGTTGTCGCCTCTCTGTTTTACACACATTTACCGACTAATGAACCCAAATAAAGTTGGAAAGAGATCAAATAGATGTCCGCTAAAGTAAAAACAACAGAATAAGCCGCCAATTGTCAAGTTGAACTAATTGAGCATGAGATACTGTGATACGAGAACAGACATGTATCCAACTAATGAACCATGTAATTAGTCCTTATAAGCATCCAAGTCTCTTTTCATAATTTATAATGTGCGTAGGCTTTACGTGAATCTGTAGTTTCGCTTTCATATGTTTACAAACAAACAAAATTATAACGCCAGTGTACTGTATTATTGGGTGGATGAATGTGTGCATATTATTTGACCAAAAAATAAGAAAAAAATAATGAAAATTGCTGTATTCCTCATCCGCCCAGTTCAGCTTTCATTTTGTTTAATTTATGCAAAATCGAATAAAAAAGATAGGAATTATCATAAAATGATACGCACATTAACTGAAGATGACGCCTTATACATAGAAGTTGAAGTTGGGGTTGACAGAACGTAAAATGTTCCATTAGTTTACTGTTCATAGGCTAATGAGTGACAGGTTCTTAGGGTGTGGATTTGATATGGATGTCTATTAAGAATTTACATGATTTCTCGTCTAATAAATAGTGTACTGAACTTTTGAGTCGATTTGAGTTAACTGTGTAGACCCGTAATTACTATGTAAGGTATGTATATTTCAAATAATATATCTTTTTGAACTCTGATGCCCTGGGGTCATTGTCATACGTCTGCACTATTGTATTTCCATTATTATGGAATGACTGGGATAATGCGTTGCACGTTTTCTGGCTGACACAAGCCCCTCATTGAATTACACGATTTCCATTATCAAGGAATTCGATGCGACAATCTTCACTCAAATAAATCCATCGATTTTCTCTTTGGAAATGAGAATGGCGGAAGTAAATAGACGCGGGCTGAGAGCCAAAACAATGTTAACTTCTTGGATTTATAATGCTGCTTTTTTATTCTATTCGATTAATTTATAGCGTTAAAGCAGTTCGTCTATAATATAATATGAGGTAAATGCAACTATAATATCAACGATTTAAAGATCAACAATTAAATAACAATTTTAATTAATTATAAATATAACAATTAAGTGCCGGTCATGATTCGGTGTCAAGGATCAAATGTCCAATTCGAGTTTCAAAGTTAGTCGAACTCAATTAAATTTCCAACTTCAGGTTCATCACGAATGGTCACGGTAGCTGATGAAGGTAGTGCAGATGCACGGTTGCAAAAATCAGCAATCATCGAAATCTCTGGTAGTGAAGGCTGGTGATGGCGATGAGGGACGGAAACCCTCAAAGGGGATGTTGGTGGACGAAGGTCAGTATATCCAAACCCAAGTTTTCCTCTCAGGTCGTAGATGCTGTCGAATTATGATTATTTCATAGTTAACTATTTCTAAATATTCAAAACTTGATCTAAATCGAGATAATACTTCTAAATAGACAATTGACGTCTTACCATTCTTTGTCTTCCGTGATATTAAATAGAATCAAGTCAAGTTCTGGCAAATGTTCGTCACGGTGGAACCTCTGCTCCAGGACCAAGCCCTGAACTAGCTTTCCGCCAACATCCTTAATGAACATTTTAGTTTCTTCTTTAGTCCATTTTCCAACAGTTTTAACTGTTCAAAAGGTGAAACTTTTAGTTTAATCAGTCAGAGTATTTTTTAAACCGGAAATTGAATTATACCTTGAAGCTTAGCCTTCGCTGCCTGAATCGGGAGTTCACAGTACACCTTCCGAAGCGGTAGAATGCAGTCCAACTGAACAATTTGCATTGATCCATAGTCCAGCAATATAACAACCACTTCATCTTCACCATTCTTTCCTCCGCTCTGAACAAAGTCATCGATGGAGCATCTACAGGTAATTAATTGTTATTTAGATTCATAATTCACATCAATTGATAACTGAGTTCGGATCTCTAACAAAACTTCACCTGAACCACGTCAGATATTTTTCAACATAAACAGCGTAGAAACCGCGGACGGTAATATCTCGTTTTCGGAGAGTTGGAGCTATTGGCCAATATTCGTCGTACCATTCCGTCATCCATTCATTCAATTTATCCAGGTCAAGCGCCGTCTCACCGTTCTGAACCTGCTCGCAAGGAATATCCGACAATTTAATACTCTTGGCATAGGAAATGGAACAGAAAAATTATTATGATACACTTACAAAAAAATTATCGGGTGAATCCACTCGAGAAATAAAAAATTCATTGAACAAAACATTGGTCCAGTAATGTGCTCTTGGAGGTCCAACGGATGGTTCCAAGAAATCAAAGTCCTCTCCGTCTTTGTCCACGCCAACTGGCAGTTTGTACTCGTACTCGATTTCTTTAGGAAAAAATTTAGATTTGTACACATATTCTTATTTGTAATTGTAATTAAAGCTTGCGGCAAGTACGTTTGTATTGAACCACAGGTTTGGTTTCCACAGCTGCCACCGCCGCTATTGGCATTGAAGCGTGTTGGTCAACTGAAACGTTCTCAGTCCCAGGAATATTTAGCAATTGTTTCAAGCATTGTGTCAACTGGAAATTTAAGCAAAAATATTCTTAGGTTAACACGGCGAAATGCACATACGTATAATTATTTGTAATTTAGGCTTTAAAGAAACGCACCAATGGAAACTTATCCAAATGGGACATATTTGCAGCGGGCGGGGAGCTACTTGTCGCTGATGGTGGAGAGTAAAGTGTCATCTTCCCATCATCCACGTCACTAATGTTGTCAGAATCGTGTTCCGGTTTCTTTGGAAGCTCTGCCATTTTGGACCAGTAAGCCTCTTTCTTCGCTTTGGTCTTGGCTACTTTTCTTTCCAAAAACCCGGCTTTCCAGAGACAATTCTTCCGACAGTACTGTCTTTTGTCTTGGAGGTAGTACGGACGGTAATAGTTGTCCCAGTCCTTCGTCACAAAGTACGGAGTGTCCAGTTGCTCTTGTGTGAAATGATTCCGGCCTCCACGGAATCGTGGGTAGTACACAGAAATGGACACGCGGCGAGATTTCGGAAGTTGACGGTCAAACTATAAAAATGAAATTTAAAATTTGTTATTATTAATCTCTACGCCAAAACAAGGGTTTCATTTTAATCAGCTCAATAAGTACTTACTTCCCAATCCAGCCAGGTATCCTGAAGATGGTTGGAAAATTTATGAGTTTTAAAGGATGGGTCTTCACCAATTATTGGGGGTTTGAAGCTTTCTAAAACGAAAATGCTTTCGTCGGCGTTGTTGCCGGGTCCAGGGTCAACGGAAGTCTCCTTCCCGTTTAGCGATGATTTTGGGCTTGCTCTGTAGCCATAGAACCACGGGAACATTTCTGGAAAATCCAACGAATGTATTGTTAAATCGAATTAGCGCGAGGAGCAAAGCGTCGGAAATGTATCTATACTTACCAAAATCAAAGGATTCACATCTTTATCAAAACACAATTCCTGGACTGGAATCTGGAAATATTCAACGCGCGGTACTTTAGCCGCGTACTGGAAAATCAAAGCAAGTGTCGTTCATGAGAACGAGCGCCTATCGATATCGATGCCTGAATCTCGACTGAACATTGACCTGACTGACGCTGGATGCAGGTAATGTGATAGAACTGGCTTATTAATATGAAAATGTGAAGTGAAGCACAGGAAATGAAGAAAAAGGACGCTAAAATAGTGCACCAATAATAGTTTCTCTAAGAAAAGAGAAAATTCAAGGCAGATAATGCCTTACAATGTATGTCTTAGTTCAATTCATCGATGCATGTTATCTTTTACCTGGACATGTAAATTACCGAAACCTATTCAACTAAAGATAAAAGGACAGCGAACCTGAGAACCTAAAAATGGACCGTCTAACCACCTTGCAGCTATTTAAAAATACTACCATATACCTGTAAAAATAAATAAGCCAAGTAAAGAGACGCAACGTTTTTTTGTAGTTTCTGTAAACTCACTCACATCGTTCCATAATTTATTATTACTCCTTAATGCTTCAGTTTCCGCCTGATAATCTCTCCACAATCAACAAACACCAAAAGGAAATCCTCACATGTCAAGACTAAGTAACCACAGACGTTTAAACACAGGCAAATTCATCCATCAGCACTTACTCAGTAGAATACGATACAGGTTTTAAACAAGGAAAAGTAAATTGAGGACTTTCTCTCTTAAATTAAATCTTAACGTTTTTTAACGGTAGTAATAGTAATAATTAAATTATAGGTTTTTTCTTGGGTGTAAATGGGGTTCCTAATATATGGAGTTCTAAACTACAGCTCGTCGTGATCCTTCTTCTCCTCTTCCTCATCATCATCATCCTCGTTGTCATCACCGGCTTCGGACTCCTTCTCAGCCTCAGACTTCTTCTTCTCCTCCTCATCCTGAGCTTCCTTCATCTTCTTCTCAGCTTCCTAATATGTACACAAAATAACTCCATTAAATCCAAAGCATAATTAGAAAAATATCAACTAATTAGACAATTAGGCACTTACGCTTCCTTTCAAGATTTCATCACGGTGTTCCTTGGCCGTATCCTTGCTGTCAGTGATGAGAATGTTGTCGAAGACAGTTCCGGACTTGACTTGCCAGAGATCGAGTCCAAGTCCACCAATAGAAGAGTGTCGGTAAATCTCAGTGTCTGGAACATACTCGGGGTTGTCAATTTCTGGGTGAATCCATTCTCCCTTGTAAGCTGGGTTGTCGATCTATATACCCGAATAACAGAAATTAAGACTCAGAAACCTAACCACTGTGACGGATCAGATATAAGATAACAAACCTGTTTTGGCTTCCATTCTCCCTTGAAGTTAGGGTTGTCAATTTGTGGGGCCTCCCATTCACCGTCCATCTCATCGTCCCAATCCTCGGGCTTGGTGGCTTCTGGGTCGGCAATGTGTTCTGGTTGCTCCCAGTCATCGGGCTTGGAATCCTCTGGATCATCAATCGTGGCTCGGTCATCCCAATCCTCAGGCTTGCTGGCAGCGGGATCCTTGATCTATTCATTACATAATCAACAAATTAAGTTAAAATTAGCTGTAATTTAAGTCGTTTCATGCACTTTTGAAACTTTTGAGTAAAAGTTTACCTTCTTGGGCTGCAAGAAGCTCCAGTCCTCCTCAAAGCTTCCAGTCTGGGCTGTTTCTCCGTCAATCAAGACCTCGTAGGTCTGATCAGGTTCAATAACCAAAGTGTAAACGTGAGTGTAGATGTCATCTTTGCACCGGATGTCCCTGATAATAATATAAATTAATATTGATCACCCTCTGTTTTCAAGCGAAAAGGAATATGGTTAGGGGGAGGGTTGGAAGTTGGAACTTACTTGTTGATCAAATGGTTCTTTCCCTTGTAGTTGACGATAACATGGACCTTCTTGGTTCCAGGTCCACAGATATCTGGGCCGAACATAAGCAAGTAGGGAGAATCTCCGTGCATCTCTTCAGGTTCGAAGCTAGCATCGAACAACTTCAAATAACCCCCACCGCAGTCAATGTTCTGTTCGTGCTTCACGGAAAACTGAAGAACTAAAGTTGACTTCTCATTTGTGAACTCGGTGAACTTGGTCGATACGGCATAAAAGTGAGCATCTTGAGACGTCTTGATTCCTGTAAAATAAATAATAAGGAGTCAAGACAAGTCCTTTACGAGAACTCAATAAGATTTGACTCAGAGAGGCTGGTGAACTTACCCTTGTTGCTCTCATCAGCGTAGAATTTACCGGGCGTGAGTTCGAATTTACCAAAGGTCTTGTCTCCATGTTTGGATGTGATCCATCGATCAGACCAGGTGTCTACAAATTAACAAATTCATAAAATGTGTCACTTTTCTTCTTGTATTAAAAATTAACATTACATAAAAAGCTAGACATTTCATCACACGCTCATCATGGATTATTATTTGGGCCCAAAGCTCTGCTATATATGCGTCTCAATCTCAATCTCAACTCAACCGATAGCTGTTCTTCCCTGCACAATTTTCCTAAATACAAAATATATAGGCACCAACAACGCATAACATACGTATTAAGTTGTAAGTAAGTAAGTAGGTGTAGTAGCATCGCATTTGCTATTCTAATTCTTGTCACCTATCCAAAAATACTTCTCTCTATTACCTATTCTGTTCCGGGTTACACGTCATTAAGCAAAACATCAAAGTGCAAAGTTGTACCTCGTCTGGCCTGGCATTATAGTACTAGGTACTATCATCTATCATTAACTCTTGCAACTTACAACCAATTCCAAGTACCTACGCAGGCCAAAGAAAGACCAGTAGAGCGAAGTAGCCTTTACTTTCCATTTCCTTTCCGATAACCGAATTACGATATTCTATCATCTATAAATCCTCGTTTAATACTTATATCATCCCATTACCACCCCAATACATAATGAAATGAAAACACATATGACATACATAATCAAGAACAGCAGTTAGCAGTAAACGTTAGATTTAACCTACAACTACAACCGAAGTCAGACAGCACATGAGCGCTACATACAATATTATGTGCCTATATAACTGACGAATGACCCATTGCATAACCTGACAAATGTCCTAGTGCTGTAAATAGCATACATTGAGTCATATGTTATAAGAATGAAGTCAACCTGCAAGCAAATGCCCAGACTTATGACATATTTCCATTTGCAATTTGCATATGATTGTGAATGCCTCACACTGCTGACTGCACATGTCTGATATAAGAACAGCTACATAGGATAGCTAGCAATAGGGAGATCGACGTCCATTGACACCTGACCATATGACGTATGACGTATATGAATGACATCCCATGTTGCATGTCAATAAATAACCGAGAAATAGAGAATAATAAATAGGTATTTAGCTGAGTTATTTACCGTCGGAGAAGTCCTCCTGGAAGTGAATGGTGGCGAGGGCCGTGCCCAGGAGGGCGAGGAACAGGAGTGACTTGATCATGTTGACCCAGCGGAGGACGACGTTCGAGAGTGTCAATCAGGAGTGACAAGAAGACTGAAGAGAGAGGACGATCACGGTCCGGTTCACTCGGAGTTCAGGAAGAGAGTGAGGAGAGGGTAGGCGACGTGGACAGAGCAAAGGCACGGCGTTGAGCCAGGCTCGCCGGTCTTACACGTTCCTTTCCCATTGGCTCCCGCGGACCTCGCCCCGCCCCATTCTCACCTAACCAATCAGCACCCACCACGCACCCAACCCAGCCCTCCTTCCTCGGCACCTTCTCTGCCCCGCCAAATGCCGCATTTCTCACCTGTACATTGCTTAATGCCCACCATACCTAAAATATACGGCATTTAATTCAGGCCTGCCAATCCGTACATACACCTTCGCCTTATTCACTGCCTCGTAACACTTTACAGATTATGCAAACTTGTCTTAACGCCCGACATTCAATTTTAAATAATTCGTGAAATAAGGCAAAGTACAATTTTCTGTATTCCCGTGTGCCACTGCAGCGAGTAGTTCTTGCCGGGTTGAGACGAGGTCAATGTGCAGAATGACAGGAGCATAATACAGCAGCATTATACATGGACATACAGCCTGCGTCTCAAATGTCTCAAATGATGAAGCTTATTTTTTATAGGCTTTGACCCACCCTGTACTTCCATCAGAAAGGACGCCTGCTATTTTCCTTATTTACATCAAACCAGATTCTGTGAAGAAAAAGACGATTTACTACTAAATTATTATACTGGTTTGTGGTTAATTCTCCAGCATTTAGCCAGCAAATCATTTACTCAATGCATTGGTAATTTTTACAATTAACTATGGGCTAGGCATCTGCATACTTGATTAGGTGCCATTAGCATTATGTATGCACGTTTGCACGCCTAACCAACCTACATACTGTTCACTGCTTGCGTGTAAAATACTGACACGTACACGAGGATTACGATTAACAAACAGTCAGCGAATGAGGGTCCGCCACGGTAGTTCAGTTAGCTAATGGTGTTTTTCACGTCGGCATTTAATTCCGTAAGCTTTTAATTCCAACGCTAAATACGTGTATGAGTAAGAGTAGGACAAGTAGGTATTTGAAAATCAGTTATGAATTTAGTTGCCCTTTTTATTAAAGGCTACTGCAGCTAGATACTGTTACCAAATTATGATATGCTTCGGTGGTTGATTAATGTTAGTTACGCTCATTTAGCATAATACGCATTCAAGCTGCCATATTATTGCATTTATTGTATTTTTGTCACTTAATGATGAAAAACAACAGAAAATCGTTTTAATTACTGGTGATATTTAATTTCGGCCAGCGATATACATATTGTGACAATACATATCGCATAACAATAAAGGATATTCTCTTCCTAATTAAATTAAGGTGTATACCATGTGGAAACCCTGGACTGGATATGACATATATTATGGTTCAAATATAAAAGATTATCTTGGTGCTGGCTTAAGAGGTCGTTGCGTGGATTCTGTGGCGGGCATCAAGGGTCGTTGGGTGGACTCGCGCTTTGGAGTAGATTCCCTGGAAGGTCGGGTTGGAGGCTCTGGTGGCTGTATCTGTACTTGAACCTTACTTCTCTCGACACTGGAATAGTAATATAGTTAGGGTTAATTCGAATGAATACTGCTATTATTTGATTAATGATTACCTTGGAGAACGAGAACTTCGTCTGAACATCCCAATAACCTTGTCTTTGAGCTTAGTTCGGCCACTGTGACCTGCTTCCTTGTCTCTACCGCTGCTACTCCCAGTTTCAGAGGTCAAGGATGTGATTGAACCAGAATTCGATGCCACCCCTGCTGCTGCCGCCTGTAGAATGTTTGGAAATATTAGCGTATTATACGAGTAATTCTATGAAAGATTTCCATTGTGATAAGCGTTACCTGAACCCCAGCCTTGACCACACGATCGGCGGTGGTGGACTCTTCAATACTTCGCGATTTGACCAGTTTCTTCATTTTCCCAACCAGTCCCTTGCTCTTCGGTTTTTCACTTTTACTGGAAATGATTGAGAATCTGTGGAAAGTCGTCACATAGTCGTTAGTGATTTCTAAAAAGCTTTGCTAATGAATGCTAAAACTATAAGTTACACAACCTGTCGACACTTGACCCTCGGGAATCAATCGATTTCAAGCTGGAACCGCTGCCAGCTTCAAACTCCCCTTTCCAAATGACCTACGAATTATTAACCAAAACCATTTAGTAGTTTATTCGATCACCCACGTGCTGGTACTGCATAAGCATACGATTGCTAACTTGCTCATCAGGCATGGAAACATTTTGCTCCAAAGAAAGGCTCTTCCGGAACAGACTACTCGCTGCAGTAGTACCGGGTGGAGCTGGTTGGATTCGGGCCTTATCAACAGACTTCCCACGAATCCGTGACCCTGCCGCAGTGGGGTCCTGGGAGACCCCCCGCGAAGTTCGTGAAGATGCGGGTAGTGTTAGCGTTGAGGAGGAGGAAGACCCGGAATATTTTACCGCCGCGCGACTCACTGACCCTGAGAGCCCGTAGTGCTCCTTCCCATAGGCCGAGCTGGACACAGTCAAGTTCTCGGTAGGACTTGACTCCGTTTCGGCGGAAGATGTCCTTCTAAATACGCTTCGTTTCTTGTCCTTTGGAATGCCAGGGTCAGAGAGCTCCTGGAGCCCTTTCATGTTCTTCAAAACATGGAGAATTTCACCCAAATTCAATTTGGCTCCGAGTTGTTGCGGCTGAGAAGACATGCTCATGGGACTGAGTCGGTTGATGAGGTCGTCCAAAATTCGTTCACGCTCCAGAACAACTGAGCGACCATCAATTTCTTTACGAAGCTGAGTTTCCTTGTCTTTCTCAAGCTTCTCACGATCTCGGCGTAGTTTCTCATTTGCTGTTCGAAGTTTTGCATGGGCGTCACGAAGCTCGAGGAGGTCACACTGAGATTCGCTCACTTTTCGACGAAGTTCTACTTGCTCATCTTCTAGCGCGGATTTGAGCTGTTCAAGTCGACGGCGTCCTTCTATTTTCTCTCGGTCACGCTCTCGCTCAATCTAATTAACAACGTAGAATTAAATGGCGTTTCAGATTCAAAGCGTTCATTTTACGGAAGCAAATGTCACGTACTTCTTGCAAAGTTGTTTTGAGATCTCTGGCCAAGGTCGTGGCTTCCTTCAACCGCCGCTGTTGCTCATCCCTTTCCTTCTGCCACGCTAATTCTAATCTGGTTCGTTGTCCGGCTGCACGAGCCCTTCCGCTTCCAAGAAGTTTATCTTCTTCAAGCTGTTGACACGAATTAAACATTAAGTTTCAAAATCGTACAGATCAGCGTCACTTAATTAAAGAGTAAGTCGAGGAACCTCGTTAATCTTTTGCTGCATTTCTCCCAGCTTGAGTTCCCAGGTAGAGCGCTCTGTTGCAACCTCCGTTTTAGCTCGAGCAGTGTCGCGCCGTGAATCACTGAGCTCATCCTCGAGCGCACAAACGCGTTCCTGTAGACCAACAACTGCGGCTCTTGCTCCAGTTGCCGCTTCTTCAAGTCCAGAAATGGACTCACGACGGTTCGAATTGTCTCTTGATTTCAATTCTGCAATTGCGCGCTGAGCGGAATCCACCATTTGTCGAAATGTGTCACGCTCACGTTTTGCACGGCTTAATTGAGATTGGATTGAAGAGATTTCTTCGGTTTTCATTGCAACTTGCTGTTCATGCCTCAGCTTCATTTGCGCCATTTCATTTCTATGAGATTTTTCTTCCATAAGAAGCCTAAATTGAATAGTAAAAGAATCAAAATATTTATTCATTTTATTTGATTAACGTATATGTATGTCTACCTTTCTCGTATAAGTTTGATTTCCTTGTCTGATTTAGCTGTCGGCTCATTGGATATGCTTCTGATTTGAACTTGTGACAGCTTTTCAAAATCTTCCAACTGCTTTCGTAGTTCATCGTTCTATGGAAAATGTTTAAAAACATAAATAAGCGTTAGGTTACCCTGATTGAACCTTGATTTCGAAAAGCCTACCTCTTTCTGCATAAATACGATTTGATCTTTGTAGTTGTCCATTTCCTTTCTTTGAGTGTCAAGCTCAAATGTTTGATCCTTGACAATATTCTTCAGTTGCGGATTCTGACCCTCACGACCCGGATTACTGTTTCGAATTGTATTCTTCGCAATGGTTTGTTCCAAACCGCGCTGAGATTCCTGATAAATGATATGTTCATTTGTACTATACGTTTTGAACAATGCTATATCGGAGAAGTACAGATTACTTTTTAGAATTTACGAACCTGCATCGATAGTTTTTCCTTGATCCAAGTATCCTGTCGTTGGTTGAATGTTTCTCTGAGGGCCTTGAGTTCCCTATCGATAGTGTCGTATTCTCGACGTAAAAGAGTCAAAGTTCTAAACAAAAATATAAATTCATCAAAAGGTTCTATATTTCTCATGAAAATGTTATTTTTAAATTGAGCTTACTTCTCCAAATTCTCTTTCTCAGCATTAACCTTAGCATTCCGATTTACGACATCTTCTTGAATGGCTTCATAATGAGACTTCATGGTAGCAATGTCCCTCTTGAACTTCTCAATGTGAGCCAACAGTGTTTTATTCGATTCATTGATTTGTGTTATTCTTGCCTGGTGATTCTCAACATCTCGCTGTGTTCGGGAAAGCTCTTGTTCTAAACTCTTCACTTGATTACTTGAGTCCAGCTTCGTTTTTGTCAATTCGTCCTGAACGCGCTTGAGTTCATTTTTTGCCTCAATTTCAAGACGCTTTGCGGACTCCTCCACTTCAACGGACCTGAAACCAAAATTCAACGCGATTTTTATAATCGTATTTGTAAAAAAAAACATGCGCTGTTGTTTTCCTTTGAACATACTTTGCTCGAGTGACTTTTCCTTTGGATTTCATTCCTTGCAACTCTGCTTGAACTCGCTCCAGCTCACGCTCTTTTTCAATAACTTTACGACGAAGTATCGACACTTCCTCGACATTCTAAATACAACATATATTTCGTTAGAATAATATGAAAATCTTGTTGACAAAAGATCGAATTTTTTTCTACCTTGGATTTGGTAATGAAACAAGAATTTTCCTTTTCCACAGCCTCCAACTTCTCTTCCGTATTGTGTAAATCTTTTGTCAATTTATTATTTGAGTTTTCTAATTCCTCAACTTTTCTTCGAAGGATTTTGGATTCTTGCTCATTGAGCTCCAGCTGAAGTTTGAGTTCATTCGCGTCTAATTTCTCGGTTGTGGCTGGAAATGCAGGGCCTCGTCCAGCATCCTTACCTTTCAAGGATTCCGGTTTGACCTTCGTTGAGATTTTCTTGATTTGAATAAGGAGAGATTCGTTTTCTTCTTCAATTCTGCTGATCTATTGCACATTTTCAAAAAGAAATATGCAATCAGACGAATCAGATCAAATCAATTGACCCTTCAATCAATCTGGTAAACCACGAACCTTTTGACGTAAGCTATTGACCTCTTCTTCCGCGAATTTGAGTTGCTCACGTAAATCAGACTCCCTCTCCAGCGTGGATTGCAGGTCTCTAAGCAGCTGCTCTGGGTCAACGTCTGATGGCACCGGCGGGTCAACGGTCTGAAGTCAGGAAATTGTGTTACATTACAATGTAACAACACACATGCAAAATACCTCCGACTCACCTCTCCAGACGGTGCCTTGGTTAGCACAGGGCTCTTTTTCTTGAGTGCAGGGCGTGGTGAGAGATCCTTGCGCCCTTTGAAACTTTCCCTGAGCAACTTCTCATTTTCACCTTTCAACTTGGTCACTTCATCTTCCAACTGTGTGATCTTATTCACGTTTTTCATACTGTCCAATCGAGTTTCCAACTCTTTCTTCTCAGCTTCCGCTGAATCAGCTCGTTTTTCAGTTTTTCGTAATTTGAATTGAAGGAGTCGAAGGCTTTTGTTAGCATCATCCAAGTCTCGCTTGAGATTCGCAAATTCTTCGGACTGTTCTTCACGGAACCCATCCTGCATTTCCTCAAATTCTTCTTGCATGTCATTCATTTGATCAACTGTTTCCCGTTTTTCTTCATGAAGTTTTTCTATTTCTGCTTCAGCATTCGCTAACTTCGAACGAAGCTCCGAAATTGAGCGCTGTTCAATTACAAACGTTATAAAATCTGATTGTCAATGTGAATATGTAAAACAAGTTGATCTTATGTGAAATCTTGAAATACCGTTAGAAAATCTCCAGTAGGTCGATTCGAGAGTTCACTTTCCAGCTCACGAACCCGGGTTTCCAAATGCTTCTGCTCATCCTTCAGATCTTCGTTGGTGGTGGTGAGTTGATTTACTTTTTGCTGAAGTTTTAGATACTCATTGGACTGTGACAGATACCAAAAAGAACAAATTTCTATTAGCAAAAACTACTATTGTCTCAAATACTAGAACAATAAACCGTTTAAACGGGTGTAGTGTAGACCGACAATGTGGAGATTTTGAAACGGATTGGAAGTTCAAATTCAAAC